>PVKU01004838.1:0-136968 GCA_004027475.1 Anoura caudifer | reverse complement strand
CTTCCTACTTTGTTCTTCTTTCTCAAAATTGCTGCAGCTATTTGGTGTCATTTATGGTTCCATATAAATTTTTGAAGTGTTTGTGCTATTTCTGTGAAATATGTCATTGGTATTTTAATAGTGATTGTGTTGAATCTATAAATTGTTTTGGATAGTGTGGACATTTTGATTATGTTAATTCTTCCAATCCATGAACACAGTATATGCTTCCATTTGTTTGTCTCTTCCTTAATTTCTTTCTTCAGTGTCATGTAGTTTTCTGAGTACAAGTTTTTTACCTCCTTGGTTAGGTTTATTCCTAGGTACTTTATTTTTCTTGTTGCTATAGCAAATTGGATTTTTTTCTGATTTCTGTTTTTGATATTTTGTTGTTGGTGTACAAAAATGTCTTTGATTTCTGAATATTGACTGTATCCCGCTGTTTTGCCAAATTTAGTTATCAGGTAAAATAGTTTTTTGGTGGAGTCTATAGGGTTTTCCATGCACACTAAAAACAATGACAGTTTTGCTTCCTGCTTTCCATTTGAATTCCAATTTGAATGCTTTTTATTTCTTTTAAATTGTATTGAACACATGCAAAAAGAGTGATAGAAAAGGACGTGGGTTTTCAGACTTTCATACCACCAACAGTTTGTTCAGTGTGCCACTAGATGGCGCTGCTTATCCATGCCACCAGATAAACCTGTATTTTGCAGTTAGTTTCCAAACATTGTATTTAATGTGACTAGTGTGAATTTCTGTATGAAATCAGAATGAGTGCACCACTTCATTGGTAATAGTCTATCGCTAACCCAAAACATTATCTCCTGAAAATGTGTAGTACTCTTAGAACCTGCTCAACTATCAAACCCCATCCTTACCTAGGGTCCTTTTGCTAAGGTTTTCACCAGAAAAAAGCCAAAAGAATGCCACTTTGCCTCCAATAGTAGACACCTAGAATTTCCTTCTCCTTATTTCAGTTCTACCTACCTCTTCCTCACAACCTTATTTTTGTCCTGAAATAGCAAGAGCCCTTAATCTCCATGGCTTCTTTCCACAGGGCTGTAGACCGTTCCTGGCCACCTGCCAGGCCCACCTCTAGCAAGTAGGTTGGCTGGAAGCCTCCTTCAGAGACTGGAGCCAGAGTTCAGCTCCTCCCCTCCCTCTACCAGGTGGAGGGAGGTATTCCTGGCATCTCAAGTCTTCCTGGGAACAGACATTGTTTGGCCAGTTAAATGCAGCATTTTACTTCCACTAGACTGGGGGTTAAATGGGTTTTAGGAAGCTGGTGGAGAACATAGCCACCAGTCCTAATGATCCTGTCATTCGAGAGGACAAAACTCAAAGGGTGCAATTGACAGAGTTAAAAAGGGATCAAAACTCATAAACAGTAGTGCACATTCAGTATTCCATATTGACTGCTGTACCAGGGCTCTGAGGAAAATGTAGTGGGGCAGGGCGGTGCCCTCCTCCTGGTGGTGGAAGGGGGAAGGCAGGTGCTGCAGAGGGAGTGACGTGGAGCTGCACTCTGCAGGGTTCGCTCAGCAGAGGGGGTGGAGGGCGTGGGGAAAGCCCACAGAGACCGCTGGACGCTGCTGAACTAAGAAGTTCATGAAGCTTGAGTGTAGGCTGAGTAGGAGATGGGCCAAACACAAAACTGGGAGGGACCTGAGGATAGACAGTGAGGGACTGTGAATGCCCTTCTGATATTTATATGTACCTGAAGCTCCAAGCTATGAGGAGCCAGCAAAGGTTGTCCGGGTCTGTCATAGGTTGAACTGTGTCTCCACACAAAACTGTAAGGAGTCTTGACCTCAGTACCTGTGAATGTGACCTTCTTTGGAAAGGTCATTGCAGATGTAATCAGTTAGGGTTAGAAGAGGTCATGCCGGGGCAGGTGGTCACTAACGTAACATGGCTGGTGTCCACATAAGAGAAGAGACACGGGCACACAGACACACTCAGGGAGGACACCCTGTGATGAGAGGCAGAGACTGGAGTTACTCAGCTGCAAGCCAACGATTGTGGACACCACCAGAAGCTGCATGAGGCAAGGAAAGGCCCCCTACGTGTTTTAGAGGAGCAAGGCATTACTGACATCTTGACTTGACTTTGGGCCCACAGATCTGTGAGACAATAAGTATCTGTTGTTTTAAGCCCCCCAGTCTGTGGTGCCTTGTTACAGCAACCCCAGGAGAGCAATACAATGTTTTTCCCAGGCCCCTGCTTACCTCCTGCTAGATACCAGGGCGTGGCCTTAAGGGTACACCTTCTCCACGCCCTCCTATCCTTGCCTCAAGGGCTGACTCCAAGCTTATCACTGCTCCTTCCGGGGGGGGGGGGGGGGGGGGAAAGTGTCAGACATCCCCAGCTGTGTGTGAGTCTGTGTGTGTGCATCTGTGTGTGTGTGTGTGCGTGCACCTGAAGAACTCATAAGAGGGGTTGTTATGGGATGACTGCCATTGGGACCAGATAATGATGTCACACAAATCACTCTGTTCACCTTTCCCAGCTTCCTGGGTTCCTACCAAACGCACATGGGGCCTGACCTATGGGAAATTGTGATTTGAAGGAGAGACTTACATTTTGAGTCATAAAGGGTGTAAAAATGAGATTGTTCTAATCCTTGAAAGTGACAGTGAAATCTTAGGGACATCTTTCAGGCCTTGAAAGTAAAGATCAGACTGTGCAAGTTTGAGGACAGCAGGGGGAGAAAAAGGTTTTTTTTTTTTTTTTTTGGTTTCCAACAAGGTGAGTTCATCCAAAAATGAGTTAAATATATGCAGGACGTTTTCTTCCTACTGACTTTATTATCTTCAGTTTTTGAAAAGTTGGCATTTTAAATAATCCTAATGACACCAAATCTATCTTAATTATAACCTTTCCTTTCAGGGCACAGAGTTGTCTATGGAAGAATTTTCTAAATTTCTTAATTAACCTGTTGTGACTTTATTTTGCTAAAGATTGTGCTCTGAAACCATTATGAGATATTTTCTACATGCTATCCCAGAGTAATTAAAAAAAACAAAACTATAACATAAAGCAAAATTCCTATAACAAGGAACTTCCCAGCAGCAGTGAAAGGTAATAAAGGCTAAAGGAAACAGCCTTTAGATTAACAATTTAAGTTTCCAGGGTTGCAGAGGTCAGCGTTCCTGTTCTGCACACATCACTTCCAAGGGCATGTTTGAGGATAAATTCTATTGTTCTTGCCTGCCTCAAATCTAATTTTTGATAATGAGGGTTTATAAGCAAGTGTAAATTCCTTAATATGTGACTTTTTACTATCTACTTTCTCTTTCAAAGAAAGGAGTTAATCCTTCCTCTAGACAGAAGCCATATCCTGAGTTTAATAAGATTGAGCAGAGGTGTGACCGGGAAGAAAACGCACGGTCTTCCTCATTTCTCTTTACGCATTTGTCCTCCAGCAGCAGAAGACTCACCTGGAGACCAGTGAAACTTCAGGGTCCTCACTCAGGTCTGCTCTAGGGCCCAGCACTGTCTTCACAGGGTCATTACGGCGTATCCAAATGACTAAATTGCAAAATGTGAAGTGCAGTTTGGGCAAAATGTCAAGAACATCCTATCTTCCCACTCCAGCTTGCCCTTTCCAGAACTTTCTTTGGGTTGGCTGGCATTGGGGTGGCTGTGAGCATTTTGGGGACTTGACCAAGGCAAAGTTGAGCTAATCTGGGTTCAGGAGACACAGACATGGGGTGTTGGTGGGGCATCCCTGGCCTCAGGCTGGTTCTTCATGGGTGTTGCCCTTCAGGAGCTATTTCTGGGGAGGGTCTTTGGGTTGCTGAGAACACAGGCCCTGGGGCTTTCTGAAACCCACATAGCTTGTCTCACTGAGCTTGGGAGATGCCTCAGCATCCTGGTGTCTTCAGCCTCCTCCCACCAGTCATGGGCCTCTCTCTACCTGCGGGGCATATAGACTCCTTCTCCTCCAGACCCTCAGGAGGCGTCCTTGCTTTGCCCCAGACCTGTGGCAGGTCACTCAGCACTCCCCGCCGGGGCCTCTGGGCTGACCACCTGGATTCCTGCCTGCAATTGCTGACACAGCTATACCTATCTGCAGATTGCCACTGTTGATGTTTTCCTGTACATGCTTTTCTGAAAGTATCTGCCAGAAGGCAGGCATGGGTGCTGGGTGGAAGGCAATAATTCCTTTCTTTGTTTTCTAAGATTCCCAGAGAGAGGAAATTAGGAGACTTACTCCTTTTGGCTACTTTCTCCATGTCTCTCCTACTTTCTCCCCTGCGGATGAAGTGTAGCCCTCCCCTACTTCAGGTAACGAGGGCTGATGTTTATCAAGTGCTTGGGGTGGGAAAGCACTATTCTAAGCACTGGGAACATATTAACTCATTTGACCTTCACAAATATCTTATGAGCTGACCTAATATCATCACTTTTCTATGAATGAAGATACCAAGGCACTGTAGCTCAAGTGATGGGGGTGAGCCTCGCCTACCCTCCAGGCTCATAAAGCCAAGATTTGCTCTAAGCAGTGAGGGCTCCCTTGCTGATTCTATGCTGAGATGGGACTGGAAGAATCTGGAAATTCCTCTGTGAAGACAGTGCCTGGCTTTCAAGTCTCTAATTTTGCTGAAGAGATCAAGCCATCCCCTCTGGGGAGGCCTTTTGTGGGTGGGGAGGGAAGAGGCATGTAAACTTTCAGGAGGAAATTAAAGCATCAGTTAAGTATTTCTCAGGCTCAGAATGCTTTGGGGAAGAGAGCAATTCAAGTTGCATTTTGGAATATTGCATTGTTTTAAATAGTGATATCTTCTGGAACCCGGGTAGGTTCTGTGCAAAGCATTTGATTCAGCAGATGACATCATAATGTTCCTAATCAGGGGGTGACTTTCTGACACTCTGGTTAGGAGGGGAGGAGCTCTTAGAAGTCATTTCAGCTCACCTGAGATATGCATCCCGCCCTTCACCTCAAACTGGAGGGTGGTTTAGGTGTGTGGGGCCTGGGGATTCCAGGGGGCTCCCAGGCAGTTTCTCTCTCAGGGCCACTGACAGCAGATTGTGCGTGTGTGTGCGTGCGCACACGCCCAGTTTTTAACCACTGGAGATTTACCTTGGGAATCAAAAATAAAATAAAATGATGACATAATAGGGACCCTCAGGGTACTCATCAGACTACTTGCAACCTGATACCTGGGGGAGGGCAGCCCTGTAGGAGGCCACAGGAGGCAGTTTTGGATTTGGGAATGTAGACAGCAACCTGCATGAATTGCTACAATATGGGTGGGGAGGGGAGCTGGGGTCCCCAAGGTTGGCATCAATGTGATGGGTGGGTGCAGAGGTACTGCAGTCTCCTTCTTTTTCTTAAGGGAAATTATTTTATTTTTCTGTTAAAATAGGATAACTTTAAAAAATATATATTATTGATTACATTATTACAGTTGTCCCAATTTTTCCCCCTTTGCCTACCTCCACCTGGTACCCCCATTCCCTCCAGTAATTCCCACCTTAGCTCATGTCCACGGGTCTTTGGCTTCTCCATTTCCCATACTGTTCTTAACATCCCCCTGTAAGATAACTTTTTATTGTTACAAAAGCACATATACAGGGGTGGGCAAAGGTAGGTCAACAGTTGTTTGTATGGAAAAAGGCATGCAGGTTATGATTATTACAGTAGCTACATAATAGTAGTTTCATGTACTCACAACTATAAACCTACTTTTGCCCACTGTTGCATAAATATTAGAAACATATAAATATTTCTAATGTATATAAGCAAATAGATAAGCAGAGATAAAACACCAAGTTCATACTGATCTAACAGTAGGTTTCTGCTGTCAACCCTTTAGTGCATATCCTTTCCACAGACAGATATTTTACCCAAATCAGGTGGTTCTGTCCATGCCAGTCTGTGACCTGCTTTTTTCAACAAACGGATTTTCATCCTGTCCATGGCCCATTCTACATTCAAATTTCCTGAGCAGTCCCCAGATGCCCTTCCTAGCCAGTTCATCCTGACCGGGGGCCAATCTGAGCACACTGGTTTCGCTGGTTCACATGTTTCCAAGGTCTCCTTTAATCTGGAGTAGTGGCAGGCCCTGCCAGGGGTCCCGCAGAACGTTGCTCCTGGGTGTGTTTGCTCTGTGGAGATCCTTTGCCCCTCGCCCCTGGTGTTTCCAGTAACTGAGAGTTGCAGGTAGAGCCTTGGTGAACCAGTTGTGCAAGAACACGGTAATGCTTTCCTCTCATGAGACCGTAACAAGAAACCTCGGCACAGCCCTCTGTTGATGAGGAATAGCTCCTGGGCTCCCGTGCGCTATCTTTGCAAATTGTGTGCATTTGTATATGCACATACACATGCTTGTATGTGTGTATTATTACTGCAGATGGGAGGAATGAGAAGTACATAAATCTATTCAGGCCACGCACAGGGAGTTTGCAGCCTGGATCTGAATTTCTGATCTGGAACTGTCTCCTGTGATATGTTACAAATCCCTCAAATCCCTCCACATTTCAGAGACATTTTTATTAGTAGTTCAGTGACAACAGCATACTGATCTCCTATGTGATAGGGAAGTTTTGAAGCCCAAACAGGGTAGAAGTTGTATGGAAGTGATTTGTAAAGTTAAAGTTTCTGTGCAGACAAAAGCTTTCAGTGATGGATGGGATGTGAGAAAATAGGGAAAAGAAATGAAATAACTTGGTGATTATCATGTGCTTGTGGTGCAAAAAAATCCCAATTCAACTAATTCATCTGACAATGTTATTCATATTTATGATGCCAGTTTTTGTTGTTTGTTTTCTAATAATAGAGGAGGAGACTTAGGACTGTTAGGATGAAGTTTGTTTGGGGTCTACCCTCCCCACCTCGCCACACACCACCAGATGAACAGGAGGAGGAGAAGGAAAGCAAAGCCCACAGCAAAGTTTCATAATGTTGACTGCAAGGGGAGAGGAGGAAGAAAATATATTTTGTTTTAAAGTCTGTTGCTATATTTCAGCCTCCTTTGTCCTTTCTGGTGGTCTGTGCGTGGGCACACCCAACACAAGAAAGGTCCCCAATCAAGGTCATCCTGCTCAGTAAAGTGAAAACCCCTTGCCTGTGGCAAATGACTCCAAGTTCATCACCAGGTAGGTGTCACAGAGACCAAGGAACAGAAAGGCTCATGAGCAACATGAAGATGTTTAAACACACCAGTTCAAACCCCATGACAAAGAGCAGGGAGCAAGAGGTGAGGTGGAGAGCCAGCTACCAAGTCCTGCACCCTCCTTCACTCCCACCACCCACCAAGGCCTTTCTAAAGATTCTGTGGTTCTGGGGAGCAGAGCCGAGTAGGGGAGAAAACAGGCACTCATTACGGAGAGACACATGGACTACACACAGTACGCATGGCCGTGGTGCTTGCCAGAGGGCTTGCGGAGGCAGAGTTTACTACATCTGTGTGTCACGCCCCCTGAGTACTGAGTATGCTTCGTCTGAGTACATTGCAGCCTCAACACGTGAAGGGCCACTTGGTCCTTCTGCCCTCCCTTCTCTGCTCAGCACACAGGCTGCATGCTTTAGCTGCACCTATGCTTCCTAAGCAACATGTTTCCTTATTCTATTTCATATTCATCTGTATTTCCTATAGCTAAACTGAATATCTTTACATCATACAACAGATATGCCCTGCAAGCCCACCCCTGTCCATGTGCGCCCTCTCCTGGGCCAGCCTCCAGCGCAGACCTGCCCCCCCCACACACACACACACTGTGCCTCCCAGAGCTCCAGCTGGGAGTCCTCTTTCCATCCTCCGTCCGCAGAGAGTGCTCACCAGCACCTTCCATGGTTTCAACTGCTGCCTTAAAGAAGGCCAGGGGATGGAGTGGTGAGCACACAATACAACCTACGATGATGTATTAGAGAACTGTACACCCTCATCCTGCATAATGTTATTAACCAATGTGGCCCCAGTAAAAAAGAAGGCCAGGTGATGAGAGGAAAGACACAGATTCTCTGAACTTGCCCCCGTGTCAGTGCTGCCGCCTCACCCTTAAAGACAGTGTCTCAGGAAAGGGGCCACCCAACCCTGTGCCAGGTCTGAGCCAGTCTTGTGACCCTGTAATTCAGGGAGCAGGGGCTTGGCACAGTTCTGGCAATGGATTGCAGTGGCAAGCAGGAAAGTGGCAGGGCTGGGTGGGAAAGGCTCCCCGGGCAGCAACAGTATTCTCAAATCAGGAGACTCAGAGGGGAAGGTAATCTACCCCACCCCCAGCGCACACATGCAACACACATACATGCACACACAAAACACACAAGCACACACAGATATCTACACAACCACACAATATGTGCTGCCTCAATCACAATACACATAACACACCCATGTGCACAGACCACACAGAGCGCACACATATTCACATGCTACCAGTGCCACACAGACCACAAATAACACACAAGCATATGCCACAATGCACACCATGCAGATTACACATACACACATCACACAACACACATGTGTGTAGACACACCTCTTCCTACCTTCCTCCTGCTTTCGAACGCTGTCTGCTGCAGCTGCATTTGGAGGGCTTGCTCCCGTGCAGCAGCTCTGAGGATTCGGCCAAGGGCTGCGCACAGACAGGCACCGAGCCTGGTGCTACGGGCCTGCTGGGCTATAGGATTCTGCATCCCCCGGCCTTGACACTTCCTGTTCTGTAAGAAAATACAGCTCTGCTTCCTAAGTAATATTTTAGTCATGTGTCCCATTGGCACTTAAATCCGCCTGACAGACCAGTGAACTGGATTCCAAATTTGTAAGACTAGGTTGTATGCAGTTTTTAATCCTTTACTGCACCCCATAGTTTGCTTTTTACAGATTAGATGCTAATGACATGTTAGTTGAGTAGGTAAGTGTAAGAGAGAGTATGAGTGGGATGATGCAAGGGAGTGGGAAAAGACCCCTCTATGCATGATGCCTCAGGAGAAAATCATAATAGTGACAACTGCTGTTACATAGTCCCTCATGTAAACCCTTCCCCCTTGCCAACTTGTTTGAGTTTTATAGTGACCCTATGAGGCAGGTGCTGTTATTACCTCCGCACTTGACACACGAGGAAGCAAAGCCTGGTGCACAGTGAAGGGAAAGCCAGAACACTTAATAATCAAGAAAAATGTCTTCATGCAATGTTTTAAAAATCAAAATTAACATAAAGCTTTATGATGAACATGAATTAATCTTTTAGACAACAACAGGATCTGACCATATACTTCCACAACTTGGCCTCACCCACCTCAGCTAATCCCAGCTCCGAAGTAAAACATTATTCGCACAAAGAGTAGGTCTGCCATAGTTTGCTGATAAAAATTTAAAAAAATACTGCAGTAATATAATCTATTGATTACTGAGTTATTTGGTGCCTTCTTAAATTTTGTACCCAAGCAGAGCGCCTCACTTTCCTTGCCCCAGTCCTTGCCCTATAGGCAAAGCCTGGGTCTGAACATAGGCAGCCCGACCCTGCCCCTGTGCTCTCCAGCCAGGGACTCACCTTTCTTTAAAAGGAGCAGAGGGAACGAGCATTGGGCTGTCCTCAAGGTGGTTCCCATTGTCCCAGAAGACCTTTGGAGGTAAAGAAAGCATTTATTTACCTGTACTGGATAATTCCATGTAGAGTTTTAGGATACCTCCAGATAAGCCTGGCAAAGTGGTTGAGGAAAGGAGGCTGATAAAAAGGGACTTGCGGGAGGAACAGCAGGGCCCCTGAGAGCAGATATGATTTGAGACATGGAAGGTGTGCATGATGAGCTCACCAGGGCCTCTGGGAGACCTGAGCTACCTAGGCCTTTGCCACAGGTTTATGTGTTGGCGAGGAAGGGCTCATTGCCATCTGAGAGTTTGCTCTCTGATTCTGGAACCACGTGGACCCCTGTAAAAGACAAGGCGGTGAGAAAGGGAGACTTTCCCCAACTGGAGATGCTCCCTGGGGCTCTTAGAGAATCCAGAACGGGGGAGGACTTCTGCTTGGCGCCAAGTTTCCGCAGTGACGAAATGGGTTTAGCAAGCTAATTAAAATTCTCAGGGGTACTATGAATTTTTTGTACTCTAAGGCTGTGAGGGCTGGGAATACCCAGTTTCTTTAAATTGGATTGAAAGAGAAAAAAAAAGTTTAAAAAACCCCACTGGTTAATGGACAATATTTTCATTGCCACTTATTCTTTAATAAGCAGGTTTAAGACCATTTACCATATAACTTTTGACCTACTATCCCTTTCAACTTTAATGAAACATGTTTCTTATATGAAATTTTTATAATTTCACTTTCTGTGGTAGAGACACACCAGACCATAAGACGCACTTAGGTTTTAGGGGAGGAAAATAGGAAAAAATAATTAGAAGCAAAAAATGTGGTAAAAATGTGGTAAAATAATCTGTGACCCTGCTCCACTGCTGGCCCTCCCCACTCCCCACAGTGAGCCGGGTAAGCTACATTCAGACTATAAGATGCACCCCCATTTCCTTTCCAAATTTTTTTTGGGGAGTGCATCTTACGGTCCAAAAAATATGGTAGTTGTTAGCATCTGATGATGAGCATGAAACCAACTGACTTTTAGATTTACAAGGTATCTGATTTTCTTTCATAGCTTCTTTTCTGCCTCTCGGAATGATTAGGGAGTACTTTCATAACTGTGGCAAGCTTGAAGTGACAATGAGACACTCCTAATCAGAAAGTGGCTGAACAGACGTGCAGGAACAATTGCTGGTTCACTGAGTAATGAAGGACTGACAGCTCCCCCTAGTGCAATTTCATGGGTATAAATGTTTGTACTAGCTAAATTAGAAACCCCATTAAATCAGCACAAATTCAAGTTTAAATCACACTTTACTTCAGGTTTTCACAAGTAGAATAAAAAACTGTAAGTGAAAATTCTAATTGTCAGTTAGAAATAAGTTAAACACTACAATTATTTTTGTAACTGGAAGACTTTATAAAATCATGCATTTACTTAAATTATCTAAAATCTAAAAAGACACAAATAAAAATGAATATAATTATCTCAGAACAATTCATATTAAAATGTAGTCATAAGGATTTATTAAAAGAACAGCAAATATTGATATACTACTAGTAAGACCAAAATATTTTGATTAGATTTTCATGAAAAATAGTTGTTAAGTAATAGTTAAGTAACTATTGGTTAAGTATTAGTTAAGTTACTTGACTATTATAAATTGGAGAAAAATTATAAAATACCAAGAAAAAAGCATATTCAATTTTTCTTTTCAAAACTTTTTCAAGTGTGAACAAAGCTTAGTGGAGATTGGTGATATTCTTCCTTAATTGCTTCATTCATCCAAATGGAAAGTTATTCTGCATAATTCTAAGTTAATGTGCAACAAAAGAGAAAAGATTCCCAGAAGACGTTGAAAATTAAACTGAAAAGACTCAAAGGCTAAAATTATATGAAGCTACAAATTGCACAGAGAAGTAAAATCAATAAAATTTGATCATCTAATGCAAAAGGCTTAACAGAGAAGAAATTGTTTGTTTTAGATTCTACTAGTCATTGAATATGAGCATGTATTAGTAATATTCACTCATAATTTAATTGCATGTACCTGACAGATTAGAGGCAAATTAAATAAAAAAATGTGAGCCATATAGAGTAGGTTAACATTTAATATTAACCCACTATTTGTTTTGCAGTCAATAAAACGCATGAAGAGAAGACCAAGCTCAAAATTAGGAAGTGAATATTTAACATTGTTTTGGATTTTCAGGCAGAAATACAAATTTAATAACTAATCTATGGTTAGCTACAGACTTTTGGATATAAACACCCAGAAAAATGAATTTCAAGACAATTAGTTTTCATTAACAGAAACTTGTGGGGCAAAAAAAAAATACATCTTAATGTGTGTAAGTTATGGAATAGGATCTAAATTTACAGTCCCGGTCACGTCCACCATGGTTGTCTGGGCCTACGTGTCCCACCCAAGCCTGTTCAGACGCACCTGTTCTGAGCACAGAAATGCTTGGGTGTGAGAGGAGCTCATTGCTTCCGGCTCAGGAGTTAATATAGCCTATCACACATTTGCCTGCTTTCAAAGCCCTCTGTGCCTCCTTGATGACCTTGGTTGTTTGATTCTGTTTTTTTTTTTTCTTCTCTACCTACATTTATGCTCTCAAAATCATAGCTATGAGGACTAGAAAAAGAAGTATGTTTTCCAAAAGTAATATCTTTTCAATCATTATATATGAGACTATGGCTCAGTTGGTGGGAACGTGGTACCATAACCAAAGCGTTGTGGGTTCGATTCCCAGTCAGGGTGCCTCCAATCCCTGATCTGGGCATGTATGGGAGGCAACCAACTGATGTTTGGTTCTCATGTCAATGTTTCTCTCTCTCTATCCCTTCCTCTCCTCCTTTCCCCTCTCTAAAATCAATGAAAAAAATGTCCTTGGATGAGGATAAAAAAATTAAAATAAATAAGTAAATAAATGAGATAATGTTGCCATAATATGACAACTGTTAAGATTAAGATGAAAAAACAATGGAGAGCTTGTGACTCAAACAGTCTGGGCATAGACACCCTGACCAATTCTTCTGCTTACATGAATTAAATAAGCTAGGCCACAAAATAATTATAACATATTGATAAATCAAGAAGAAATTAATGCATGCATACAGGCTGAAAGCTAAGTGAAAGTAGAACCTGAAATAGAAAGAATGCAGATAGGAGGCAGATTTTAGCCCTTAGTACTTTGCCAAACCTGGGGCCTTGATGTTTGGTTTTCATGGCTGGTCCAAGAAAGAGAATCTAATATGAGACCCCCTTGCATTAATCTGAAACCTTGGTCCTGGGGTGGACTAAAGATACTGTTCCCCCACCCCAAGAGGACTGCAAGGCCATCTGCCTAGCTTAAGTCCTGGGACTAGAAAGAGAATAAATCTTGAAAAACTCATCACTACCAGGTGGCCTTAAACAGGTTTGTCCCTTGAATTCACACAGATTCAGTAGTTCAGACCTTCCTTGAAACACGACTTAGTTTTCACGATTTTGTTTATAATAGTCTAGGTTGTTTGGTGCCCTGATGCAACTGGCAAAAGCAGGCAAAAGTTATCTTTGGAGGCATGTGCCTTCAATTGAGCCCTCAAATAATTCCTTCATATAAAATCCAAGAAATATGAACTGAATGTTAAAAACCACAAAGCTCATAAGGAATAAGGCACCATGATTGGGAGCCAGCAAAAACTAAGCCAGTAGAATCATACTCACAAAGACTGAAGGAATTGGGATTATCAGAAACAGAATATAAAAGAAAAATGTTTAATATGCTTTAAAGAAATAAAAGCAAGAGCTTAAAATAATAAGCAGGTTTTAAAGAAACAAAATGATTTCTAGACATGAGATATATAGTTATTGACATTAAAACAGTTGAAAGGTTTAGCAGCAGTTTATAAATACAGAATTATGTACAAATGAAAGCTAATTCTGAAGAAATTATCTAGAGTGAGCATCTGAGAACGACTGGTAGAATGTATAACAAAGAGACAGAGGCTAGAGGGATCAGGTTCACACAAGAATGGCTCAAAGGCAATAGTTAAGGAGAAAGTAGCTGGGGAATCTTCAGAACTTATAACAAAATTCAGTTCACAGATTAAACCCAACAATTTACAAATACAATTAAAAGAATATAAGAAATCCACATTATGTTATTTCATAGTGAGACAAAGAGATTTTTTTTTTTTTTTTTTGGAGCTAGAAAGAAAGCAGAGACATTGACATTGAGAACGAACTGACAGTAACCAGAGGGGAGGACAGAGGGGATATGGGGAGAGAAGAGGGAAGAGTCATCAAGGAACATGTACAAGGACACGGGGACAAAGCCAGAGGGGGACAGGATTGAGGGTCGGAGGTGGAGATGGGTGGGGTGGGGAGCAGGGGGGAAATGGAGACAAGTGTACTTGAACAACAATTAAAAAATAACATAAAATCAGTTAAATATTTTTTAAAAAGAAAGCAGATTAACTAGAATTGAATGACATTTAGTTTGAGATCTGATTTCTCCCTGGCAGCAGTTGGGAGACCCAAGACAGTGAAATGGAATTTTTAGTGTGTTTGGACAAAATAGATGTCAACTTAGACTTGTGTTCTTAGCAAAGAACTATCTATCAAAAATCACAGTAAAATAAAACCATTTTCAAAGCAGTAAAAACATTTACAGCAATCAACCTCTGCTAAGGAAATTCTGAAGGATGTATTTCATGAATAAGAAAGTGATTCTAAATGTAGATCTGAAGTATGAGAAGAAATGCTGAGAAGGGATAAATCTATGTAAACACCATGTAAAGTAATATCTGTAAATCCTATAAGATTAAAAAATGAGAAATAAAAATGCACTACAAAATGCAAAGTATCCCACCAACAGTGCATGAGTTCCTTTTTCTCCACACCCTCCTCAACCTATTTGTTAATCTTTTGATAATAAAAATTCTCACAGGTGTGATTTGACAGTTCATTGTGGTTTTGATTTGCATTTCCCTGAAAATTAGTGATGTTGAGCATCTTTTAATCTTTTCATTTGTCAGTTGGCCATCTGTATGTCTTTGGAGAAATGTCTTCTTTCATGCGCATCCACTACAGAAAACAACATGAAGATTCTTAAAAAAAAAACAAAACCAAAACTAAATATAAGTTTACCCCATGACCACTTCTGGATATTTATCTGAAGAAAACAAAAACACTAGTTCAAAAAGACATATGCACCACTGTATTCGTCACAGCATTACTAACAATCACCAAGTTATAGAAGCAAACCAGGTATCCACTAATAGACAAGTGGATAATGAAGATGGGATACATATATACAATGGAATATTGTGCAGCAATAAAAAAGAATGAAATTTTGCCTTTTGTGACAACAGGGATGGACCTACAAGACATTATGTTAAGTGAAATAAGACAAAGAAAGACAAATACTGAATGATTTCACTATGTGTGAGATCTTAAAAAAAGAAATGAACAAAGAAAACAAAAAGAGACTTACAGAAATAGAGACCAAAGGGATGTTTGCCAGAGTGAGGTGAAAAAGGTAAATGGGGATGAGTCAGTAATATTGTGATAAGTTTGCAGGGTGCCAGTGATTACTAGAATTTGTTGGGTGATCACATTTTAAGGTATCAAACTGTTGATTCACTATATTGTATGCCTAAAATTAATATACTAATATTGTATACCAAGTATACTAAAGTATACAAAAGGAAAAATAAAGCCTTTTTGTAAAAGGAGTAATCAACGTTATATAGCATGCCAGACTCCTTAATGATTTAAAAACATTGTAAAGATATTAACTCTAAATTTGCTTAAGTAAATATGTCAAAATTTGGGAGGTGACTACTCTGTGCCACCTAAATGCCAAAGGCTCCAAAATTTATTTCTTCAGTCCAGACCTCTGCTCTGAACTCCAAACTCATACATCAAACTGTTTTCTTGAAATCTCCATGTCCTGAAGGTATTTCCTTACCCACCCTCCTCCCACTAACAAAACAAAACAAAACCCCTGTCCTAATTACAAGCTTCCCAGGCTCATTTCATTGAAATTCTATCTTTCCAGTTGTTCAATACAAAAAAAAAAAGTCTCTCAATCCATCAGGAAGTGTGGGTGGCTCTATCTCAAAACTATTTCCAGCCCAGTCCCACCACTTCCCACTGCTAACATCCTGCTCTGAGCCACTATCATTTCCACCTGGATTACTGCAGTAGGCTTTGAGCCGTCTCCCCACCCCTACCATTGGCCCTCTAGAGTCTATTTTCTCACAACATCCAGGGTGATCCTTTCAAAATATTCAGTTGGATCATATTACTCCTTTGCTCAAAACCTGAACTGACTTTCCACTTCGCCTAGAGTAAAAGCCAAATTCTTTACAGCAGTCCTTACAAGAGCCCCTACGTGGCCTCCAGCTTGGCTGGCTGCCTCTGTTCCCCTGTCTGTCACTTCTCTGACTTTATCTCCTTTACCCTGCACTGGCCTCCTTACTGTTTCTAAAAGACCAGGCACACCTCTGCCATCTGCACAGAACTGGCAGTTTTCTCTGTCATAAAAGCTCTTCTCTCAGATATCTACATGGTTAAATTCCTCAGTGCCTTCAATATTTGCTCATATGTCACTATCTGACATTTTCCCTATTTTATATTGCAGATCACTCCCCACTCCTGACATCTGTACTCCCAAACTCATTACCCTGCTCCATTGTTCTCTTTTCTCTCATAATTATCACTTTCTAACATTCGTATTTATTTTAATTATTTATTATATTCATTGTTCACTACCTCTCTTCCCCTCCCCCTTCTCTTTATCTGGCACACCCACATGCACTTCCAAAATATAAGATTCGGTAGAATAGGAATCTTTTCTATTTTGTGTATGTGTTTTCCCAGGCACCTATAAGAGTGCCTGGCATAGACTTGGTTCTCAATGTTATATTTTAAATAAACAAATAAATCAAGAGAAAAAAATATAATGCATAGTTTCCAAAATAGTTAAAAAATAAATAGAATGAAAAAAAGTTTCAATCAATACCAAGAAGGCAATAAATGAGAGACAAACAAGCAAACAAAAAACAGGGTGAACAAAGAGAAAGCAGAAATAAGATGATAGAAATAAACCCAAGTAAAACATCAATTACAATTCATATTAATTGGCCAAATGTTCCAGTAAAAGGGCAGTGGATTTAGAGAAAAAAATATTAAAATAAAAATAATTATAAGCCATTTCTTTAAAAATGCATCTAAAATATATAAGATATGGAAAGATACAGGAAGGCTGAAAGTATAAAGATGGGGGGAAAAGCAAATCCTGAAAATACTAATCAGGAGAAATCTGGTGACTCATAAATAGCAGGCAAAATAGATTTTATGGCAAAAGCCTAACTAATGCAAAGAAAGAATATTTTATATTGATTAAAGTTTCAGTTAACTAAGAAGATATAACAATTTAAAACATCTATGTGCCTAGTAATATAACTATAAATACATTAAAAAAATTTAATATAAGAATACATATTTCTCTTGGGAGATGACAAAATAAGCGGAAAAAATTGATAATGACATAGAAGACTTGAACAGGATACAATTCATAAACTTAACCAAATATACAATACATATGTAACACTGAGCCCAGCAATGATGGAAGATACATGATTTTCAAGTATACAAGGACATTTTTAAAAATCAACCCTATGCTGGGCCATAACACAAGTCTCCATATTTTCAAGGATTGAGACTATACAAAACATGTTATATGATTATAATATGATTTTGTTAAAAATCAATTACAAAAACTAAGCAAACAACTAGAACAGGAACAAAACCAGAAAAATGGAAATCACATGGAGGGTTTTCAGTGGGGAGGGGGAAGAGAAGAATGGGGGAAAAAGGTACAGGGAATAAGAAACATAATTGGTCACTTCTGGCTAAGATGGAGGCTTAGGGACATACACTTTGCCTCTTTGGACAGCCAAAAGAAGGACAACAATATATTTAAAAACAAAAAATAACCAGAACTGCCAGAAAAATCAAACTATAAGGAAGTCCAACAAAAAAGGAGTTAAAGAAGAAACATTCATCCAGACCAATAGGAGGGGCAGAGATGGGCAGCCAGGGCTGAGAGGACTCGTAGCAAGTTGGCATCTGGTAGAGTGGGCAGTCCCACATTTGTGTGAGGATAAACCAGGAGGAACAACTGGAAAGTGAGACAGACTGCACCACCCAGGGTTCCAGTGCAGGGAAATAGCCACAAAATCTCAGACTGAAAAAAGCTATGAGAGTTGCAGTGGTATAAGAAACTCCCAGCCTCATGGAAGAGTTCGTTGGAGAGACCCTCAGGATGCTAGAATGTACACAAACCCACCCATCCAGGAATTAGCACCAGAAGGGCCCAATTTGCTTGTGGGTAGCAGAGGAAGGGAAGGGAAGCCAGCAGAGAGCTGAGCAAGCAGCACTGTTCCCTCTCAGACACCTCCCCCACATACAATGTCACAATGCGGCTATGTGGGTTGCCCCACCCTGGCAAATACCTAAGGCTCCGCCCCTCACTATGTAACAGGTGCACCAAGACAAAAAATATGGCCCAAATGAAAGAGCAGATCAAAGCTCCAGAAAAAATACAACTAAGTGATGAAGAGATACCCAACCTATTAGATGCACAGTTCAACACTGTGCATCTAAAAAACACTGGTAATCAGGATACTCACAAAAAATGGTTGAGTATGACTGCAAAATAGATGAAAAGGTGAAGGCTATGAAAAGTGAAATAAAGGTAAATGTACAGGGAACCAGCACTGACAGGAAGAAAACCAGAACTCAAATCAACAGTTTGGAGTAGAAGGAAAAAATAAACATTCCACCAGAACAGAATGAAGAAACAAGAATTCAAAAAAAAAAAAAAATGAGGAGAGGCTTAGGAAACTCCAGGACAACTTTAAACATTCCAACATCTGAATCATAGGGGTGCCAGAAGGAGAAGAGGAAGACCAAGTATAGGGTAGTAGAGGCAGTCTGGCTTCCTCGCTCAGGTGTCTGGGTAACTAAGGGGAAGAGTATTCCCATAGCCTTGGATGGGCCTGATAAACCAGTGTTCTCATAGCCTTGAGACTGGGTCCGATAAACTGTTCCCATCACATGACGTGAGCTCGCATGCGCAGAATTATGTCTGTTATGTAATGTTCTGGCAGTTTTCAGGCTTTGTTCCCCTCTAGTACTTAAACAGGTAGGTATTCCCTGCTGGGGGTGATGATGATGAGAGACACACAAGGGGACAGATGCCACATGGGTACCATGCTGGGGAGCAAGGGCCTTGACATGAGACATGCAGATAAACACGCAGCTTGCAGCATGCGTGGCTTGCCCACCCATGAATAAAGGCATGTCAGACATCCCAACGGCTCTGTGAGTATTTTTCCATCTGCACGAATACCATGAATCTGTCTGACCTTGAAGGGTGACAACACACCAAGAAATTGAAAACTTATTTGGACAAATAATGAAGGAGAACTTCCTTGATCTGGCAAAAGAAATAGACTTTCAGGAAGTTCAGGAAACCCAGAAAGTCCCAAAGAAGTTGGACCCAAGGAAGCACACACCAAGGCACATCATAATTAAATTACCCAAGATTAAAGATAAGAAGAGAATCTTAAAAGCAGCAAGAGAAAAAGAGACAGTTATCTACAAAGGAGTTCCCATAAGACTCTCACCTGATTTCTCAAAAGAAACCTTGCAGGCAAGAATTGGCTGGAAAGAAGTATTTGAAGTCATGAAAGGAAAAGACCTACATCCAAGATTACTATATCCAGCAAAGCTATCACTTAGAATGGAAGGGCAAATAAAGTGCTTCCCAGATAAGGTCAAGTTAAAGGAGTTCATCATCAGCAAACCCTTATTATATGAATTGTTAAAGGAACTTATCTAAGAAAAAGAAGACCAAAAATGTGAACCATAAAATGACAACAAACTCACAACTATCAACAACCAAACCTAAAAAACAAAAACAAAGACAAACTAAGCAAAGAACTAGAACAGGAACAGAATCACAGAAATGGAGATCATATGGAGGGTTATCAGCAGGGAGTGGGAGGAGGAAAATGGGGACAAAGGTACAGGGAATAAGAAGCATAAATCATAGGTAGAAAATAGACAGGGGGAGGGTAAAAATAATATGGGAAATGGAGAAGCCAAAGAACTTACATGTACGACCCATGAACATGAACTACAATGGGGGAATCATGCTGGGAGGGGCGTACAGGGTAGAGGGGAATAAAGGGGAGAAAAAATGGGATAATTGTAATAGCATAATCAATAAAATATATTTTAAAAATAAAAAAATAAAGGGCAAGACAGGCCAATGCATTTTAATGAGATAGGTTATCAAAAGTTCACAGATGTGGGTTTAGATACTACACAACAGCTAACCTTTAACAAACTATCACTTTTCAGATTTTGTTGTAGTATCAGAAAAATAAAAACTAGCAAACACAAAACAGAATAAAAAATAAATAAAAACTATAGGTATCTGAAAAAGAATCTTTCCTTTTTCTATTATATATCTGTGTAAGCCCAGGGTTTCTTTGTATACCAAATCAACATATAGTAACAGATTGAATACAGAAGCAGATATGAGAATCCAGCTGTTTCCTATTAAACCAGACATTAAAGAGATTTAAAGCTCTTCCTTAAATTCTTGGGAAACTATAGTTATTTATGTTGTCATTTTAAAATAAATAGGTATTTAAAAAAGAAGCATAATTGGTAGGCAAAAATACATGGGGGGAGGTTAAGAATAGTATAGGAAACAGAGAAGCCAAAGAACTTATATGTATGACCTACGACATGAACTAAGGGGGGGAATGCTGGAGGGCAGGGGGTACAGGGTGGAGGGGGATCAAAGGGGAGAAAAATATTGGGACAATTGTAATAGCATAATAAATAAAATATACTGAAAAATCAATTGCAAAATGATAACTGAAAAATCTTTCATCATTCCTAAATAACACAGGCTTGGAAGAAGTCATAATAAAAATATTTAAAATATTTAAAATATTTTAAAATATAAAATATTTAATATATAAAATATATTTTATATTATTATAAAATATAAAAATATTATTAAAATATAAAACTATTTTAAATTTAAAATATTTTATATTTTATATATTAAAATATATATAATATTTTATATTTTATAATATAAAATATTTAAAATATAAAAAATATTTAAAAATATTTTGAACTACACAAAAATGAAAATTACAAATTAATATTTGTGGGATGTAGTTAAAGCAGCTCATAAAGGGACATTTATAGCTTAAAACATGTTAGGAAGGAAGGATAAAATGTAATGAACTAGACACCCATTTCAGGAGAATAGAAAGATAACAGCAATCTGAACCCCAAAAAGTAAAAGAAAGGAACTAAAAAACATAAGAGCAAAAATTATGAGATAGAACCAATCTGTAACTGAAAGGATTAACAAAGCCAGATGTTAACTCTTTGAAAGACTAATACATTTAATGTAACTGAAGGAGTAAACATACAAAAACTCCACAAAATCAAGAATGTAAAAAGATTTACATTTGCCGGGGTCCTCTGAGAATCAGATGCCAGGGTGGGATTAGATGTACAAGAACTCTCTCACTCTGTGAAGATGGGAAGGATTCTGGGAGAGGTTGGGAGAGCTCCAGCACAGGGTTCAGGTCTGACTGCAACTGACAAAGCCAGAGAAGGAAAGAATTTGAGGCAAGAAACTACAGGTCAGTTTTAATGAAAGTTGAAGACCACTGAAGAGTTTCTAAGCCAAAGCCACCGATTGTAGGCATCCCCTGTATTAGTCAGGGTTAATTCTCCAGAGAAACAGAATGAATAGAATAGAATAGAATAGAATAGAATAGAATAGAATAGAATAGAATAGAATAGAATAGAATAGAATGAAATATAGATGAGAGAGAGAGAGAGAGAGAGAGAGAGAGAGAGAGAGAGAGAGAGAGAGAGAGAGAGATATGTTATAGAGAGGGAGATGGAGATTGATTTGATTTGTTTTAGGGACTTGGCTCTGGCAAACATGGGGATGGCAATCTGCAGGGCAGAGCATCAGGCTGGAGATGGAGGGAAGAGTTGCTGAATTCTTGAGTTCAATAGCAATCTAGAGGCAGAATTTCTTTTTTCTTGGGGAACCTCAGTCTTTCATCCTAAGGGCTTAAGTGATTAGATGAGGCCCACCCACATTATGGAGGGTAATCTTCTTTCATCGAAGTCCACTAATTTGAATGTTAATCTTACCTAAAATATTTCTGCACAGCAACATCCAGACATGTTGACCAAGTATCTGAGTACCATGGCCTAGCTACATGGTCTGAGTTGACACGTGAAATTAACTGTCACACCCATTTTCTCTGGGGAGTGTACCTGCCTCAGTATCTCTGCCAAGCTGTCACTGAGAGAAAGCAGCCCTCTGGAAGCATGATCTAGGTGTGAACACAGCAATGGAATTCTGAGTGTAGCTGCTGGGTTGCTGGCCTGTTCAATCCCTGTGCCCGGACATCAGAGGGGTGCCTTCTCATGGGCTCTTTGGCCAGCTCCTTATGCAGCCAGATGCACTCATCCACACAAGTGCAGCAACCACTCCCCCATGGTTCCTCCAGGCCACTCTTCCCAAAGGAAAACTTAGACCAGGGGTGCTTCCTGGTGGGCAGCTCAGCCTGAGGCCACACTGGTACTCATCTTCTCCCTCCTTTATTGTCCATCCTACATTCCTCCCACCCTTAGCTGTTACCTCACTTTACCTGGTGGTTTATCTGGTGATGTCAACCCAACTTCACTCCCAAGGAGAACGCACTCTTGGCCATCACTCCTTCTCTGTTTGGGGTTCCTGCTTGCTCCATTCATACTCCCAAAGGCAAGACAGATCATGGAGATGCCTGGGTAGATCACCCAAGTTCCACACAATTTCCTTCCTGCCCCACTAGCTCCACCAAGCGATCAGGTGATTCCTCTTGCTGCCAACTCATTTCTGGGCACAAGAGTCCAAAGGGTCAATGAGACCCCTGCTTGTTTCTCTGACAAAAGCAACAACATGCTTTGTTCTCAAGGGTGCAATTTTGAACATGAAAAGGAGTCACAATCAAATACGTGTAGTATGATTCCATTTTCACATGAAGTTTAAAAACTTTTTATATAACACAAATATAGGATACATATGAAAAGTTTATTTCTCCAGATATTTATAGAAATAGCACCTAGGAATGTGAATATATATAGCAAAACTGTATAGAAAAGTATGAAACTTACCAGCTAAAATGTAAAATAATAGTTGTCTCTAAGTAAAGAGGGAAGGCAGTAGGACTGGTGAGGGGCACCTGTGGGCCTTCCAGGGTCATGGTAATGTGTCATTTCTTAATCTCAGCTGTGGGCACACAGTTGTGAGTTGCATCCATATTTTTTTCCTTATACATCTTTGTATCTGTTCAGTATTGCTGAATTATCCAGGTAGTAGGTTTTCTGTGGCATGGAAAGATGAGTTAAATACAACATTGCCTTCAAGATGCTTATTGTCTAGTGAATGAAATAGATATGTTTTTACATGATCATAGTACAAAGTAGAGTTTGAAGAGCAAATAGAAATCTTGCATGTCAAGTAATGTAAGAAGGGAGGACAGAGAGCTAAATGGGGCTCATTAAATTGTAGGAGAAGATTTGCAAAAGGGGTGGCATTGGAAATGGTGCTCAGAGGAAGAGCTTACGCCATGGGATCTGATGATTCTGAGTCTTGGTGAGGAGAGTGCTGGAAGGATCAGGGGCTGAGACTGGAAGTCATCAGTAGAGAACAGAGGACAGAGTAATCATTGCAGACAGGGTTCCAGCTGAAAACACAAAGAAAGAATGAACACTTTTGTCTGGTTCACAATTGAATATGACAATTTAGGGTAGGAAATTTAAAATAAAAACACTAATTTGAGTGATAATTTATTCACATTTCTTCATTTATAGAAAGGCTCTGATTGGAAGGTCAACACTGTTCTATTCTTTTTAAAAAATTTTAATCCCCACCCAAAAAATATATCCATTGATTCCAGAGAGAGAGGAAGGGAGATAGAGAGAGTGAGAGAGAGAGTGGCCTTGATGTGAGAGAAACATCAATCAGTTGTACCCCAGCAGGGGACTGAACTGGCCACCTAGGCATGTTCCTGATGGGGAATTGAACACATGATTTATTGGTTCATGGGACAACACTCCAACCAACTGAACCACATTGGCCAGGGTACTGTTTTGTTCTTAAACATCCCCAGATAGGAAGCAATCCATTCTTAGACAAAATTTGAAAGCTGGTGCTCAGACAAAATTCTTGCCCTAATTACCTGGCTAGTAAGGAATAAAGCTGAATGTATGTATTCAAAACTTGCATTGTAGAGCTTTGAACTGCAAGACCAACCCTTGTCCTATGGAGAGGAAAATATCCCTAGTAACAAGATCATCTCTATATCAGCAAAAATATTGCTACATAGGATATCTGAAATTTTCACTATGTTTTCCTCTATGTAGAGATAGCCTGTAGACATATGAAAAGATGCTCAACATTACTAGCCATCAGAGAAATGCAAATTAAAACCACAATGAGATATTGCCTCACACCAGTCAGAAAGGCTATCATTAGTAATCAACAAACAATGATTTTCAGTCAAGATGGAGATGTACATAAACATACTTTGCCACCTTGCACAACTACAGCAAAATTTACAATTGGACTACAAAACAAATATCACCCAGATTCATCAGAAAATCAAGCCTTATGGAAGTCCAACAACCAAGGATTTAAAGAAGCCACATTCATCTAAATGGTAGGAAGGGTGGAGATGCAGAGACATGCGAAGAGGTGCACAGAGAGGTGCAGAGACGGTAGAGAGCTGTGGATATGTGGAATGGGCAGTCCCACATTCACATGTGGTAGATAAAAATCAGGAGGGATACCTCAGGAGCAAGTGATCCCAGCCCCAGACCAGATCACCAAACCCAGGGTTTCAGTGCCAGGAAGATAAAACCTTAGAACTTCTGGCTGTAAAACCAGTGGGGGGTGGGGCAGTGGAAGAAACTGCAGGATTCTCAGGAGACTCCTCCTAAAGGGCCTGCAAAGCTCTTAGAACTTACGCAGACCCACCCTCTCTGTGATTCAGCACCAGGGCAACGGCTAGAAAGGCACCAGAGGCATACCAGGAGGAAGTAAAGTGACAGGCAACAGGGCAAGTGCTGGGAGACAGCTTCCTTCAGGGCAAATCTCCAGTGGCCAGGCAGTGGCATTGCCCCCTCACCAATTCCTCCCAAACACAGAGCCACAGGTCAGTGAAACGGGTTGCCTTGCCCTGGTAATTACTTAAGGCTCCGCCCCATACAACTTACAGGCGTGCTTTTCTATAATAGGCTCCACTACTAAGACAGGGAGTCAAAGCAGCTCTACCTAATACAAAGAAACAAACACAGGGAGGCTGCCAAATTGAGGAGACAAAGAAATATGGCCCAAAAAAAAGAACAGAACAAAACTCCAGGCAAAGAACTAAACTAAATGGAGTTAAGCAACCTATCAGATACAGAGTTCAAAACACTGGTTATCAGGATGCTCAAAGAACTCATTGGGTACTGCAACAGTATAAAAAAAGACCTAGGCAGAAATGAAGGTTACATTAAGTGAAATAAAGAAAAATCTACAGGGAACCAACAGTGGAGGGAATAAAGCCAAGAATCAAATCAGTGATTTGAAACATAAGGAAGAAAAAAAGCATTCAATCTGAATAGCAAGAAGAAAAAAGAATTTAAAAAATGAGGATAGACTAAGGAGCCTTTTGGACATCTCCAAACCTGCCAACATCCGAATCATAGGGGTACCAGAAGGAGAAGAGAAAGAGCAAGAAATCAAAAACTTATCTGAAAAAATAATGAAGGAGAATTTCCCTAATTTGGTGAAGGAAATAGAAAGAGAAGTCCAGGAAGCACAGAGAGTCTCAAACAAGTCAGACCCAAAGAGGACCACACCAAGACACATCATAATTAAAATGCTAAAGGTTAAAGATAAAGAGAGAATGTTAAGAGCAGCAAAAGAAAAGCAGGTAGCTTCCTACAAAGGAGTTTCCTACAAAGGAGACTGTCAGCTGATTTCTCAAATGCAGGCTAGAAGGGACTGGCAAGAATTATCTGAAGTGTTGAAAAGCAAGGACCTACAACTTTAATTACTCTATCCAGGAAAGCTATTACTTAGAACTGAAGGGCAGATAAAGTACTGCCAAGACAAGGTAAAACTAAAGGAGTTCACCATCACCAAGTTGTTATTATATGAAATGTTAAAGGGAACTCTATAAAAAAAGAAGAAGATCAAAACTATGAACATTACAATGGCAACAAATTCACAGCTATCAAAAATGGAATCTAAAAAACCAAAGTAAGCAAACAAGTAGAGCAGGAACAGAATTATAGATTTGGAGAACATTTGGAGGGTTATCAGCTGGGAGGGGGAGGGGAAATAATGGGGGGAAAACTTCAGGGATTAAGAAGTACAAATTGGTGGGTACAAAATAGACAGGGGATGTTAAGAACAGTATAGGAAATGGACTAGCCAAAGAACTTATAGGCATAACCCATGGACAGGAATTAAGGTAGGATTGCTGGAGGGAATGGGGATACTGGGCAAGGGGGGCAAAAGGGATAAAATTGAAAAACTGTAATAGCATAATCAATAAAATAGAGATTTATTAAAAAGTAAATCAACAAACAAGTACTGGCAAGAATGTGGATTAAAGGGAACCCTAGTGCACTGTTGGTGGGAATGCAGACTGGTGCAGCCACTGTGGAAAACAGTATGGAATTTCCTCAAGGAATTAAAAATGGAACTACCTTTTGACCTAGCAATTCTTCTGCTGGGAATATACCCTAAAAGTTTCAAATCATCAATTCAAGAATTTACGCACCCCAATATTCACAGCAGCACAATTTACAATAGCCAAGTGCTGGAAACAGCTCAAATGCCCATCAGTAAATGAGTGGATCAAAACTGTGGTACATTTACATAATGGAATACCATGAAGTAGAAGGAAAGAAGGAGTTCCACCTCTTGCAACAGCATGGATGGATATGGAGAATATTATGCTAAGTAAAATAAGCTAGTTGGAGACAGACAGATACCATGTGATCTCACCTATAAGAGGAATCTAATGAACAAAATAAACTAACAAGCAAAATACAACCAGAGGCATGGAAACATGGAACAGACTGACAGTAACCAGAGGGAATGGGGGAAGGGGATAATGGTGGAAAGAAGAGGAAGGGACTAGTCAAATAACATATGGATAATTCATGGTAATAGACAAGAGTGTGGGGATTGACTGTGGGGAAGGAGGGTGGGCTGGGTGGAGGACCGCAAAAGGGGGAGAAACTGGGACAACTGTTATAGAATAACAATAAAAAATTAAACAATAAGATTATCACTAGATATGTGAGAGTCATAAGGAAAGTGTGTTATTCACAAAGAAAATTTTTTAATGAACTTCTTTTACTGGGAATTACTTGTGCTCCATTACACAGTCCTTGAGCTTCCAGGGATTGTCAGTGATTACCCAACAAGATCAATAAATTGGCCAATAATTCATCCCAGGTGGCTGGAATGCATTGTACTTTGCATTTTGTGATTGAAAAATCCTCTCAAACTGTCACTTGTAACTTTGGTTTTATTCCAAATCCAGTTAACATGTTAAAATACAACGGCTTTGGAGATTTCTGAGTTGAATTAGGGCTCTTTCAAACATAATCTCCAACAGGCCAATTGTGATGTTTGCCATGGACTTTTGAACTAAATAGCAGGTATTGTGAGAGTTCTAGTAGCCGGGTTAGGGTTAGGGTTAGGGTTAGGGGTTAGGGTTAGGGGTTAGGGTTAGGGGTTAGGGTTAGGGGTTAGGGTTAGGGTTAGGGTTAGGGTTACGGATAACTTTGGTTCTTCCATCACCTGGCTATGGGAATTTACACAAAACACTACACCTCTCTGGGATTAGAATCTTTATTTAAAAAAGGGAAACATCACAGCTACACTTCTGGACTCCATAGGATTCTTGTGGAAATCTGAAATGAAAGTAATATTTGTTTGAAAGCTAAAAGTTTCCACAAAATAATGTAAGTATTATGTTTCCTAACTAAACAACTTAGGAAATTAATTTATTCTTTCAGTTTTATAAAAGTAAATGGATATAACATACACAGTACATGTATAATATATAATCTGATAAAATTTGGCATATAGCTCTGGACAGTTGGTTCAAATGGTTGGAATATTGCCCCATACACCAAAAGGTTGTGGGTTTGACACCTGGTTGGGGTGTATACGGGAGTCAACTGATCTCTCTCTCTCTCTCTCTCTCTCTCAAATCAATAAGCATAAGTGGAACCTAATGAACAAAACAAAAAATGAGCAAAATAGAAACAGAGGCATGGAAACAAGGAACAGACTGACAGGGACAAGAAAGGAGGGAGGAGGAGGATAAGGGAGAAAAGAAATAGAAGGGCCTAGTTAGAGAACAAGTATAAATGTCCATAGGCATGGACAACAGGGTGGGGACTGACTGTAGGGGCAGGGGAGAGCAATGGGGGAAAATTAGGACAACTGTAATAGAACAATAAAAAATAAAATAAAATAAATACACATATCTTTAGGTGAGGATTAACAAATTTTGTCATATGTACATATATACATATATACATATACACACACATGCACTCACATACACAGATACAAATACACTATATGTATTCATCCCATAAAGTCTCTTTATAGCCCTTGTTAATCTCCCTGGTTCCTTCCTCTCGCCACATAATCAGATAATTAATGATGTGCCTATAGATGTACCTGTAGATTTACCTATAGATGTGCCTTCTGTCACTAGAGATTCCTTGCACATTCAGGAATATTATAGAAATGGGATCATAAAGTTTATACTCTTTTGTGTGCATGGATTCTTTTACTCAGCATAATTATTTTCATATTTATCCATGTTGTTTTGGGTATCAACAGTTTACTTCTTTTTATTGCTGAGTATTGTTTTTATTGATGAGTATTATTCCATTATATGGATATGCTCCAACTTGTTTATCTTTTCACTGGTTGATAAACATTTGGGCTATTTCCAGTTTTTGGCTATTATGAATAAATCTTCTATAAATAATCATGTATAAGTTTCTATAAACATATGCACTCATTTATCTTAAGAAAATACCTAGGAGTAAAATGATTGGATTACATAGTAAGTGTATGTTTAAGTTTTTAAGAGGCTGCAAAACTGTTTTTCAAAATGGTTGTACCATTTTATAGTTTCACAAGCAGTGTACAAGAGTTATGGCCAACACTTGGCATGGTTAGTCTTCTGAAATTTAGCTATTCCACTGGTTGCAAAGTGGTATCTCATTGTGGTTTTAATTTGTATTTCCCTAATAGCTAATTATGCTTAACATATTTTTACATGCTAATATACTATCCACATATCTTTGAGTGAAATGTCCAAACATTTTGCCCATCTTTAATTGGGTTGTCTATTTTCTTATTACCGTATCCTGAACATTGTTGTATCACCTGGATATAAGTCCCTCATCATATATGTGATTTGCAATTATTTTCTCCCGGTTTCTAGTTTGTCTTTCATTCTTGCAACAGTGTCCTTCAAAGAATAGAACTTTTTAATTTTTATGAAGTTCATTTTATCAATTTTTTACTTGTATGAATTGTGTTGTATCTAAGAAGTCTTTGTCTAAATCAGGATTACAAAAATTTTCTCCTAGCTTTTTTCTATTAGTTTTATAGTTTTAGATATTACATTTGGTTCTAAGGTGAATTTTTATATATGGTGTGAAGTATAGAGGTTTGTTTTTTTCTCTCTTTTGTTTCTCTTTCTTCTTTTCCTTCCTCCCTCCCTTCTTCCTTTCCTCCCTTCATTCCTTCTTCCCTTCCTTTCCTTCCTTCCTTCCTTCCTTCCTTCCTTCCTTCCTTCCTTCCTTCCTTTCATTTTTGCCTATAGATAATTGTTTCAGCATCATTTGTTGCAAATGCTATTCTTTCACCATTAAATTGCACCTTTATTAAAAATCAATAAATATATGTGTGTATATATTCAGACTAATTCTGGACTCTCTATTTGTCTATTTTTATATCAAGATTATGCTCTTTTGATTACTATAGTTCTATAATGCCTTGAAATCAGTTAGTATAAGTCCTTTAACTTTGTTCCTTTTCTTCAAAATTGTTTTTGCCCTTTGCATTTTCATACAAATTTTAGAATTAGCTGGTCAATTTCAATAAGAAAACTTGCTGGGATGTTTGTTGAAATTTATCAAGTTATAGATCATTTGGGGGAAAACTGAAATTTTAATAAGGCCAAATCTTTCAATTCATGGAAATAATTTTCTCTTAGCAATGATTTGTGATATTTATTTATTTATTTTAGTTTTTTAATCCTCACCTGAGAATATGTTTATTGATTTGAGAGAGAGAGAGGAAAGAAAAGAGAGAGAGAGAGAGAGAGAGAGAGATCAATTTGTTGCCTCCCATACCTACGTTGCTGGATCAAACCCTCAACTTAGGCATGTACCCTGGTAGGGGGATTGAACCCACAACCTTTTTGTGTGTGGGACAGTGCTCTAACCAACTGAGAAACCCAGCCAAGGCTTCATGTTCTTTAATGCACAATTCTTACACATATTTTGTCAAATTTATCCTTAAGTATTTCATATTCTGGAAGCTTTGTAAATAATGCCTTTTGTTTAACTTAAGTGTATAACTGTTTGTTGCTAGGATATAAAAATAAACCAATTTTTGTACATTGATATTGTATCCTGGAACTTTGGTAAACTCACCCACTAGTTGTTTTAGGTGTTTATATATTTTGTAGAATTTTCTACAGGTAGTTTGTGAATAAATACTTTCCCTTCATCCTTTCTGATCTAGAATACAGTTTTTCTTTTCTCTCTGTTATTGCATCAGCTAGGACCTGTAGTTCAATGTTGAATACAAGTGGTGACAGTGGACATCTTTTCCTTTCTATTGATCTTAGGGAGACATATTTAGTCTTTAGCTATTAAGTACAATGTTAGTTATAGGTATTTTGTAGATGCTTTTTATCAGGTCAAGGAAGTTTCCTTCTATTTCTAGTTTGTGCAGAGTTTTTATCAGGAATGGATGTTGAATTTTGTCAAATAATTTTTCTTCATCTATTGAGATGATTATGTAGTTTTTTATTTTTAGTTTGTTAATTATGAATTATACTGATTGATTTTTCAATGTTAAATTAACCTTGCATTTTTGCAATGAACATGCAATATATTTTTTTATACATTGCTTCATTAAATTTGATACATTTTAAGAATTTTTACAATTATATTCTTGAGGGATATTGGTCTATAGTTTCTTTTCCTGTAACATATTTGTCTGGTTTTGGTATCTAGGTAACGCTGGCCTCTTAGATTGGGTGGTTAAATATTTCCTCCTCTACAATTTCATTGAAGAGTTTATGTAGAATTGGTATTATTTGTTCCTTAAATGTCTGATGAATTTTAACCAGAGAGGTGAGTGCTACATAGAGAGAGAGAGGGCTCTGGAGATCTGTGAGGAAGAGGCCTCCAGTCTGCTGGAGAGTCAATTTTCTTGCTTCTTTGTCTACCTAGCATTTTCTGATTGGATAATAATAACATTGTAAGTTTACCTTATTAGAATCTGGGCATTTTGTGTTACTATAAATGTTTTTTAATTTTGTTCTGGAATGCCATTTATTTCCTTGAAAAGGTTGGATATTTTTATGATTTGCTTTTAAACTTTGTTGGTGGGGTTCAAGCATATCTCACTTTAAAGCTGTTCCATACTGAGGCAATGTCATATGAGTATTTTACCTGATATAGTATAAATTACAAGGTTTTTCCACTCTAGAACACGAACTACTGCTGGTCCCATGGGCTGTCATTTCTATAATCTTTTTAGATGGTTCTTTCTACCCTGGCCTTGGGTAGTTTCATCACATGCACATGTTGATCTCTGTCAGCTGCAGACTGTAGAGGGACCCTTTGTAGATCTCCAGAGCTTTCTCTTTATGAAACTCTTACCCCCGTAGTTCTCTGCCCTGTAAACGCCAACCTCTTCAGCCTCCCCATACTCCCAGCATTGTCTCCTGAACTCAGGGAGACTTCCCAGCCATTCCTGGTTGTCCAGGAATGGACAACCTTACTTCAGGCAGTAAGCAGGCAATGGTAGGGCTACCTTGTTTGTTTCTCCTGTCTTTGGAATCATTGCACTGATGCTGAATGTCTGAAACTCATCACTTCATGTATTTTGTCATGTTTTTCAGAGATCCCATCTTAACTAAGAGTGAAAATCTAAAAATCACTACCAACACCAATTTTGATTTCCTTGATTCCATCTTTTCTGCTTGCCTTTTCACTTCTAACCAGATGTTAGAATTTCACTAAGTCCAAGATATGTTAAATGGGAATCCAGGGTTTGGAGGAAAGAAGGAACAGGAAATTAATAAAGTTAAAGAAAAACTTCTTTACTGGGTTCCATCTACCTGTAGGGCATGTTACAAAAATCAAACAAACAACTTTTCTGAGACTTCAGAATTTCTCTGTGAAAGAGAGGGCACCCAATTTCTTCTGCTCTTTGCTTCTTCCTTCATTTATTTTCCAAGTTTCTTAAAAAAGTATTTCCTCAACAAGACAGCTATGTCTGCTGCTTGCAAGATCTGTGTATCTGTTATTCTTCCCTTATGGCTACAGGCTTCCTGAGGTTGCCTACTCAATAATTCAGCTCTGATTTGAGAAAAAATGATAAAGCTATTAGCTGTATCCAAATAAGGATGATCTTACAAAACCTGACTGTTATCCTCATCTCAGTTCAATCATGTGTTCTGTTTTCCTCAGTTTGCTGATGCTTTATTTATGTCAGGCACATGGGCTGCTGTACTGGCCAGTTAAAGCACAACGTTCTGCTACATTTGTGTCACACATTTGCTGCACAATGAGAGGCTGAAGCTTAGAGGTTCAAGGAAATGTCAACTTGTGATTGATGTGTAGCTCAGCTATGCTCCTCTGTCTTCCAAAAAAATCATCACTTTAAATTGATCTGTCATTTGCAAAACCACAGTCCTAATAAATATTTCATTAGAGGGTGCTACCAGCTTACCTGGACATATTGATCTCTGAAGACTCCAAATCTGATCTAAATCTTAGATTTTGGACTATTTTTTTTTTAACTTCCAACCAAATCAAATGGTACCTTACCCTTAATATAAGCCTAGCCAAGGAAAGGGCTCTATATTCACTTTAGAGGTAGGCATGATGCCCAGCCATGCCCTTCCATGCGAAAAGGAAACCTAAGAAGTTGTTTAGAAGGAATAGAGACAACCACTTGTCAGTGGGAACCTATAAAGTGCATGGGCCAAGGATATAAAGAAGAAAACTCTTCTCCATCTGTTCACATGGGGCTACAGTGATATTTAATTGTATTCTTTGTGCTTATGTACCTTGTCTTTCTCCTCTTTGAGGATGAGATGAGAACATGTGGCTTTATGTGACTGGTGTGGTACCAGGGTAGCACTCAAAGACACAGCTTTGCTCAAGAATAACCCAGGTGCCTATCTGCACACACTGTCTCCCTCTTCTGAACCACCCCAGACAGACACACCCATTTCAGCTCTTGTTTGAGCTCAGGTAAAAGCACTACCAACTACTGTCAACTTTATTGAACACTGGGCAGCAGAAAGGTAAGAGGTGTGTTAGATCATGAGCTCCTCAGCAAACAACCAAAAGTTCTACTTAGACGTGGTAGTCTCCAAAGTGAAGTCTCAGCTGCAGAGTGGCTCTGCTGTCACCTCTCATGTTCCATTAACACATACCAGGTTCCCTGGCTTCTCTCCCCTCACTCTGAGACTCCTTCTCAGAGGGATCTTCAAATGCCTTTTCCTTCTATAATGGAAAGAAATGCAGCACTGGACCAACAAGTGATCCTCCGTCCAACTTATTTTATCACTGTTGCTCAGCCAGACTATGAGCTCTCCAGGTAAAAGGCTCCAATTTCTTTAGAAGGCATATTGGTGGCCACCTTCTGTTACTTATTCATTTCTTTTGAATCACACTTTTAATCCAAGAACATTTTCAAAATATTACATTTAAACACATACAGTCAGTGATTTTCCCAAAGAGAATTCTGATGGAATAAATCTTCTCCATCACTTTATATCAGAGTTCAAAGTTCAAGGACAAATCCCTATGAGGTGGAATGACCAGAGAAAGCTAAAGATGAAGGTAGGGGTAAAGTTAGACCTTGACACAGGAGTAGGTTAAAGGGGTGAGGAAGAAAAGGGAGATGATTTCAAGCTATTTTCTGAACTTCCAAGCTATTCATATGTTGTCTTCCTAAGTAGAAGCAGGACAGAAGGAGCTGACAGAAAGAGTTGGATATTCTTAGCACATTTTCCATAGTGGATTGGCTCTGATGATTTCTAAGTCATTTAGGACCATGTCAAATCTGCATCCAGAGGGACCTGAGTAGAATATGTAGGAGAGAATGCATGGACATGGGGATGTGTGTCATGTCATGATGACCATTGCAGTAAAAAACCTGCTGAACAGATCTGTTATTTCTCCTGCTGTATTACAGAATCACATGACACATGGGAATCAAATTATAAAGTTAGCCTGAAAGACAAAAATGTCATATGTAAAATTATATGCACATACTCACACTCATTCATGCACTAACACACATTCACATTCAACACACTTGCATTCATTCACACTCAGTTGCTTATGCACAGAGACACACACACATTTTATAAAGGTGCCATAAATATACCAAACATGGCTAATTTTTCCTGCAGCATTGGAGTAGAAAAGCAGGAATGCCAAAAAATGATCACATGGTGAATTCAAAGCATTGGTGTGGAGGGGCATCTACTTACCAAATATCTGCGATTTCATTTCAATGTTAAACATCAACCAGACATTTGAGGCCAGTTGATCTGAAATTTTTTAATCACTTTGTATTGTTCAGTGACAGTTGATATACAACACTACACTAGTTTCATGTGTGCACCTCACTGACCAGATATGATGCAACATACTAAGTGATCATCCTGATAAATCCTGTACCCATCCAACACCATGCATAGTCACCAGAATACCATTGATTGTATTCCCTATGCTGTACTCCACACCCCCATGGCCACTCTGCAACCACCAATCTGCACCCTCTTATCCCTTCATCTCTTTCACCCAACTCTCAAAACCCTGCCTATCTGACAATCATCAAAATGATGATTTTGATGAGTGCTCTCTGCACTCATGAGTTTGTTTCTGTTCTGTTTGTTCATTTATTTACTTTTTTTAGATTCAGTTGTTGATAGATATGTATTTAATGCCACTTTACTGTTCATATTTTTATCTTGTTTTTTTTCCTCTTCTTTTTAAAGAAGACCTTTAATGTTTTATGTGATACTAGTTTGGTTGTGATGAACTCTTTACCTTTTTCCTGTCTGGGAAGGTCCTCATATGTCCTTCAGTTCTAAATGATAGCTCTGTTGGGTAGAGAATCTTGGTTGTAAGTTGTTGCTTTTCATTACTTTGAAAATTCCTTTTTGATCCTTTCTGGTCTGCATAGTTTCTGTTGAGAAATCAGCTGATAGTTTTATGGGAGCTTCCTTGTAGGAAACTAACTGCTTTTCTTTTACTGCTTTTATGTTTCTCTCTTTGTCTTTAATCTTTGGCACTTTAACGATGATGTGTCTTGGTGTGGACCTCTTTGGGTTCATCTTGTTTGTGACTCTCTGCACTTCCTGGACTTTTATGTCTATTTCTTTCACCAGGTTAGGGAAGTCTTCTGTCATTATTTTTTGATAAGTTTTCAATTTCTTTCTCTCTCTTTCCTCCTTCTGGCAACTCCATGGTGCAAATGCTGGTATACTTGATATTGTCACAGAGGCCCCTTGCACTATCTTCGTATTTTTGGATTTTTTTTTGTGTTTTTTTTTTTTTTCTGTTCTGATTGGGTGCTTACTGCTTTTTTTATATTCCAAAACGCTGTTTTGATTCTCACCTTCAACTACTCTACTGTTGTATCCCTGTAATGTATTCTTCATTTCAGTTAATGTATTGCTCATTTCTGACTGGTTCTTTTTATGTCTTCTGTCTCTTTGGTAAAGTTATCACTAAGTTTGTATACTCTTTCCCTAAGTTCATTGAGCATCCTTATAAGCAGTGTTTTGAATTCTGCATCTCGTAGATTGTCTCTATTTTGTGTAGTTCTTTTTCTGGAGTTTTGTTTTGTTCTTTCATTTGGGACATTTGCTTTGTCTTCTCATTTTTTGCTGCCTCCTTGTTTTTGTTTCTATGCATCAGATAGAGCTGCTATGCCTCCCAGGCTTGATAGAGTGGTTTAAAGTAGTAGGTGTCCTGTAGGGTCCAGTGGTACAACCTCTTTGTTCACCATTCACCTGAGCTGGGCACTCCAGTTGTGCCCCCTCCACCAAGAGGGATGTGTACACCCTCCTCTAGTAGTTGAGACTTGATTGTTATTGGCACATCAATGGGAGGGATTTATCCCTAGACTGATAGGTTGCAAGGACTGGCTGCAACCACCATGGAGGATCAGCTATGCAGGGGCCTACCCCAAGAACTTACTTCATGAGCTCTGGTGTCTGCTGAGTTTTCCTCTTAAGGTGTGTCACTTGTGGAGGTGATTGGGTGGTACTTTGATGTGGTCTAAAGCTCTCCACTAGGTGTGGTGGCTCTGGAGCCTCCCAGGAGGTGCAGACCATGGTCAACCACTACCTTTGTTCTGCCCAGGGCCACCCAGCATGAGCTACAAAGCAATATGCAGATGGCTGCTACTTGTGCTGAACTTGGAGGTGCCCAGGAAAAGTCAAACTGTAAAAACAAAGGCTAGCTTTCTCTAGTGCCAGGTTGGGGCCACTTATCAAGATGTATGGGGCATGCTAAGGCCAGATGTTGCTTGTTTGAGAGATTTTAGGAAAGTCTGAAGCATGAACCAAGGTATGTCATTTGTATGGAAAAGCCACTGGAAACAGCTTGAGTGGGCCCACAAGTTGGTGGAGTGGGGTCTCAGGGAATCACTAGGGTGAGGCCAACAGTGATAGCTGGGCTGATGGAGACTCACACATAGTGCCTGACTGCTGGCTCCATGGGGGAAGCACTCAGAAAAGAAACAATGGCCTCTGCCAGCACCTGTGTCCCAGAGGAAGCCGCCCCACCCTTCTAGCTCTCATCCTGCTGCCAGACACCATAGTTCCTCCTCTCATGTACCTTGCACCCCTTGAGCTACTGCCCCAGCACCAGAACCCAGAGGGAATGAGTCCATGTAAGTATATTCGTGGACCCCTTAAGAGGAAATGCCTGGGAGTGCAGAAGCCTCTGTCTCACTCAGCCACCATCCCTGATGGTTTTTACAGCCAGGAGTTATGGGGACTTCTGTTTCCAACATTGGAGCCCTGGGCTGTGGTCCTGTTGTGGGGCTGGGACACCTTTTTCCTCAGGGGGAAACTCTGCAGCTGAGATATCCTGCCCAATTTTTATCCACCACACATGGGTGTGACACCAGCCTAGTTCACTGTCTCTGCCTCTCCTACCAGTCTCCATGTGGCTTCTTCTTTATATCCCTACTTGTAGGACTTAGATTTAGCTAGATTTCAGGCAGTTCTGAAACATGGTTATTCTGTAGTTTTGATAGGGTTGTGGGAGGATTCGAGCACTGCCATCACCTTGATTGGAAAGATCTTTCGGTTCTCCAAAAATTCTAGTCCTATCCTTGAACAAAACATTGAGATTATAAGCAAGAAGTGAATACTCCACATCTGCATCTTTACTTCCCCTTCAGTGTTGCACACATTTACAGAAAATCATTGAATAATGCTTTATTGTAAAATACTGCAGCGATAATTTAAAAGAAGAGGTCTTTCCATTTAAATTTAAATCACTATCTAACAAATATCCAAGATAACAAATATATTCAATTATGAGGGGGGACCCCCCAAAACCCAGAATTTATTTATAAAAATAGTGTATTTATTCTTACATGTTTAAACTTCAGTCACCTTCAAAGTACTCTCCATTTGATGCAATACACCTATTGAGACATTTTCCACTGCTCAAAACAGTTTTTAAACTCATTAATTCTGATAGTGCTTCTGCCATTTTTGTTTGTTTGTTTGTTTGTTTCACCTCTTCCATGTCTGCAAAATGTTTCCCTCTGAGGACTTTTTTCATCTGGGGAAACAAAAAAAAGTCACTCAAGTTAAGATCAGATGAATAGGGATGGTGGAACACAGGGGTCATGCTGTTTTTGGTCCAAAACTGCTGAACACTTACCACATTGTGGGCTGGAGTGCTTATGAATCACCCATCATGAACTGGGCAAATGAGTTGAAAGGGTCTTCAAAAAAAATCATTGAAGCCAAATGCAGCCTCTCACAACAACATCAGCTGGTACACTATTACAAATGGGTTCCCAGAACACTCACCTAGCAGGGGAAGCCTGCTCTACAAGGGGCCCACCTTCCAGAAGATAATTCCAGTTTATTTCCCCCCTCCTTGTAAGTAATGTGAATATAGCTTAATTTACATTCCTAACTTCATTTTATTAATTCACCGATTATAGTGCACAGGGAACCACTAAATCCTGAGTGAAAATGAGTGTGGATGTCCTAGACTTAGGGAGTTTGGGCCTCCAATCTTGCAACTTTCACATGTGCCATAGCAGCACCCTGTGCTAGATGCCTTGGAAGTAGCCCATTGCATGGCATGTGAGCATCTACAGACTCACAACTGCTTGACCTTAAAACCAGCTCAGAAAGGAACTCCAAGCAGTCCTTTAATCTTGCCTGAGTTTTAGACTTCAGAAGGAAATTCTGTCTGGTAGTTCCATGGGGAAATTTTTAAAAAATTTCTTGTATGCTGGGACGGGAGTAGAAGACAGAAACTGTATAAGAACAACAATTAAAAAAATAAATGAAAAAAAATTTCTTGTACTAACAAACTTAGTTAACATGTTTAGGGCAGTTAAGCACATGTCAAGTCATAAGCATTGTGCATGTACTAACTCAACCTGAAGGACACACAGGTGGTTTTAGCAGTTTTGTTTCAGACATGACAAGTCAAGGTTAAGAAAGTGTAAATAAGTTGTCCAATGTACTATAAAAAAAATGTAGAACTGGTATTAAAACTCAGATTTGTCAAATGCTAAAATCCTTTCTCTTATTACTTTATACTCACCCAAATTGAATAGCTCTATCTAGGTATATGCTTAATATGAGGCAAGAACCAGAGTGACCAATTTTTGAAAAAGTGCAACAATAACAATAATAACTTACATCTGTAAAGTGTGGTTTATAATGAGTGATCATATCTGTTATCCTACTGAATTACTTCCAAGACCCCTTGTTGATGGTGTCTTGTTTCTATTTTTAAACAAAGAAACTGAAATTCAGAGGCCCAGTGAGAAAGCAAGTTGCCCAGGCAATCAGTGGAAGAGCTGAGTCTCACAGCCAAGTCTCCCGGATGCAAACTGAGTCCTCCATTCAGCACCCGACATCATGATGACACATTTTCTCCAGCATCTCCTTTATATTCCTGTGAGGAAAGGAAGGGTTGGAGGCTCCATATTGACACTCAGTGTTCTGCATACCACCCAAATTCTCCCTTTCCCCCCAAAGCTCATGTTAATTGTAGGGAAAGCAGGCAGGCGACCATTTTCTTCATGGGGCATCTTGGAGTTGCAGGCAGGCCACACTGTTGGGAACTGTTCTGCCTGGTTTCAGGAGCTGTAACCCCCCACCTCATGGCTAAGGCTGAGTGAGCAACCTTCGGACTATAAGCCACTAAGGAGACAAAGCTTATCTCCATGGCAGGAGCACTGCTTCTGCTTCATCCATAACTGGCCCCCAATGCTTGGTCAGTCAGCCAATGATACATAAGATTCCCTCAAGGGAGGGGTCACCTAAGACAGGCACGATCACTTGGAAGGCCCTCAAGGAAGGATTGGGGGGGGTGCTGCAGCAAAAAGAGGGTGATGGACCCTCACCCCCCAGCTATCCTGATATAGCCTGAGTCTCCATTCCATCTGGGAGAAGTTTTCCTTATCTCTGACTTCCTGGTCTTAATCCACTTAAGCCTGAAACTGTGATGGAGGGCGGTGCAGCCCTGTGCTGGCTACAGCGGGCTCCCGGGTGATCAGGCGTAAGAGAATTCATAAAGTCCTGTGAAAACTGCTTTCCTAAGAGTGCTCTCACTTAAATGATAAGGGTCCGAGGAGGAAATGAGTTTGTCTCCCAAAGTTTTGTAACCCCTTAGCTGACAAACCCTGACTCAATTAAACCCTCAGAGTTCTTTGAAATGTTATCTATTGTTTGATCCTTGCCACCTGACATTGATGAGCTTTACCTGTATTCCTGTGTAATACCAACCTAATAAAAACCATTGAGGAAGAGGCTCTGGGCCCTTCTCCTTTGAGAGATTGGCCACCTCTCCTCCCCAAGCAGATCATGTCTTGGTAGTCTTATTTTCATCTGTGGCAGATGGATGGGGCTCTGCGGGCAGAGCCCCACCACACCACACTGGTGAACAGAATGTTTCTTCCTACTGATTAGAGCCTGGAAAGTCAACCAATCACAGCCTCATTCCTTTTATTTCAAAGATTTAATTCTGCTTAGAATACAGTATCACTGGAAAGGGTAGTATGTTAAAGTGTTTTCAGGAAAGCACCACGTTGTAGTGAAATGGTGCTGAGCCAGGGGTTGAGGACACTGGGATTCAGGTCCAGCCTGGCTCTGCCATCAGCTGCATAGGTCTGTGGGCAGCACCAGATCTCAGCTCAATTATCTATAAATTCAGAGGCAGTACACCAGACACCTGGGATTCCTCCCAGCATTAGCATGCTCGGTTTTTGTTAAGCTTTGTTGTACTTTGTTGATGTTTAGACTCTTCAATTGTTTTGAATTATGAGATTAGAATCAACAGTGGAAGAACACAGACTTCTGTTTGATAATGCACTTGAGTCTTTAGTGTCTATGGGTTAAAAATAATTTGCTTGGCTCAAAAAAGATAGTTGTGAAACATTTTGGCCAGACTTTATATAGAACTTGGCTGTTCTTCTAAGTGAAGTTGCTGTAAACAAAATCTTTCATGACTACTGTTCTAGGAAAAGATGATGCTATATTACCTTTATATAGAACTTGACTGTTCTACTTGTTGAAGTTGCTGAAAACAAAATCTTTTGTGAATACTGTTCTAGGAAAAGATGATGCTATGTCAACTTAATTAGGACTGCTGTCATGTTCCTATAATGATTTTCAAAGATGATCATCTTCCCAAATCCCTCCCAGGGGTTACCTTCAGTGGTCATCAAACCCTATTTCTTTACATTTACTACATGTGCTGTCTTTATTTTCTTTCCACTTACCTCTCTCTTGCTCTCCATATATTTTCTATTCCATCCACTTTCACTGTCTATTCTACTTTTTGGAAAAATGTCTGGGGCTCATCGTCTCATAGACTTTCAATAAACGTAAAAGCTTTACGGTGTCACTGAGGCTAATCTAGCTGGTGGGTAGAACTGCTGCATCTGTTAAACCTGTGAAATGCCATTCTTGGGACTATGCTAAGCCTTGCAATTAGTTAGTAACAATCATTACACTGCAAAAGGTCTGTTCAGCTCTCCAATCAAGGCCCTCCTCCATCATCTACTATTCTTCCTGGTTGCTGCTCAAGGGCAGTGTCTGTATCTTGGTGTCTTTCCATAGCAGATGCCAGAGTGTGTTATACAGAGTAGTGATGCTGGATTAAAGAAGAGACAGAGCAATAGGAACATTAGGTATTTAGTGTAGTAAATACACACAAACAGATTGAAAGCACGGAATAAGAGAAGGCCAAAGAGGCTCAATTCCTTTGATGATGACTGCCTAGCTTTCCCAACATACTTCTTGATTCCCATTTTGCCTGCCCTGATTTCTTTTAGATGAGCCACCTCTGTATTTTTATACGGGAAGGAAGAAGTAAGACAATAAAAATGATAGCTGCCTTCATTTATTGAGCTCATCCTCTGAGCCAGACTCTGCGTTGAGGCATGGCCAGTCCTTACAACATTTCTTCAATTTGCAGAGGGAGACCTGAGGCTCTGGTCCCATAAAGGCAAAGCTGCTTCTCTCCCACTCTTTATAAAAAGAAGTAATTTTTTTGAACTAGAAAGCAATTTATGGGGAAGTAATTCTCGAAGGTGAGAGTAGAAAACATGATCATTTGTGCACATTTCAAAAGAATCAGGGTCTTGAAAAAACATTCAAAGAAACAGAAATGTGATTCCCATAACACTGCATGGAAAAATAGAATTCTGAGGCTGTGCAGTTATATGTGAAATATATTCTCCCACTTAACATCCTTAGCTCTCCCATTTCTAACTCTCCTACACCGTTTTTACTAAAAGTCAACATAACTCCTGTGAGGATGAACATGGCCAGAGGGAGGTGGCACATGAGAAATAAGCTTACATAGTGATGGCCACTCACTTTTAATCAGAGACATCTGCTTCCAGTTTCTTCATACAAGGTCATGTGGCAATGTGTCCTGGCCATGAATGATGAAATGGTGCAAATTGTTGTCCTGGGAAACAAAATCCCTCAAACAATCTAATGTGCAACCCTTTCCTGCTGTCAGTAGGGTTGTTTCAAAGAGATGGGTGGGGTGGCATGAGTGCTGGGTGGTGGGTGGGTTGTGGGGGGTCTGCTGCTGCATCTTCTCAGCCCTGCTGAGATTTCACCTGTACGCTTTTCTACTTAGCAATACAGTTTCCCCACTTAGCAAATTAATCCTTCACAATTACAAAGGAAAGTGTGGCCGACATTTTGAAATTCTTGAAATAGCTATTTTCCCCTCCTCCTCTCTGTCTCTTCCTCTGCTTCCTTCCTCTTCTCTCCTCTCCCCTCACTCCCCTCTCTTCCCCTCCTCCCTTTTCCTCCCCCTTCCTCTATCTTCACCCTTTCTTTTTTTCTCTTTCTCCTTTTTTTTCCTGGGTTTTATTGAGTTACTTTTCAAATCTTTTTTATAGGCTTTTATATCTTTCCTTTCCTTTTTTAGTTTTTTTTTTAAATATCTTTATTTTACATGTTCTTAAACACTTCTCTATATACATTACAGAATGGGTGTTGAATCCATACACTGACATAACACTAGTATATTCAATGCAGCCTGCAAGAAAAGTTCTTAGAAATATCATTATTACAAGTGTTCTCTTTTTCAATTGAGAACATTTACCTCATTTACTTTATTATTCTTTTTTGTATGTGTAGTATTAAATAAATATATTTATATCCATATACTTTTAGCCATTTGAGAGTAAGTTGTAGACACAATGCCCCTTTGCTTATAAATACTTCAGTGTGTATTTCTATTTAAAAAAAATGACATTCTGTTGTATAACCATAGTATGATTTTCAAAGCATAAAATTAACATTGAAGTAGTACTATTATCTAATTCATGAACCTAATTCAAATTTCAGAATGGTTCCACTAATGTCCTTTTTTATTTGTTTTTTTCTATAATATTCCATTGTTCATGCTATTATAGTTGTCCCCCTTTCCCCCCTTTGCCCCCCTCCACCCAGCCCACCCCCACTTCTGTCATCAGTCCCCTCACTGTTGTCCTTGTCCATGGGTCCTTCATACATGTTCTTTGACTGATCCCTTCACCTCCTTTCAGTCAGTCCTTGTCTCCCCCCTCACCTCTGGCAGCTGTCAGTCTGTTCCATGATTCTGTGCCTCTGGTTTTGTTTTGCTCATTAGTTTATTTTGTTCATTAGATTCCTCTTATAAGTGAGATTATATGTTTTTTTCTTTCACTGCCTGGCTTATTGTACTTAGCACGGTAATCCCCAGTTCCATCCATGCTGTTGCAAAAGGTAAGAATTCGCAGCAGGAAGAATGAAGGAATTCCACTAATGTCTTCATAGTAAAATAGAAAATAATTAAGCTTTTCTGGTTCAAGATCCAATTAAGAATCACATATTTTATGTAGTTATCACTTCTCTTTGGCCTCCTGCTATACAGAACAATTCCTTAGTCTTTTTTAAAAAAACTATTATGATTTTGACCTGTCTGAAGAGTACAGGCAATCTTCATTGAGTACAGGCTCAATTGGGGTTTGCTCTTTTATTTATTTATTTTTGCCTGAATTTCCTCCTTTTGTTTTTAGTTACTAAAGTTAAAGGTGACAAAAGAAGATACTCTTCCTATACATTCATATCATGAGTCTCTGATTTCTTACTTTTTAAACTGAAACTTTTCAAAACATGTTTTCAAATTGTATTTCTAAAGGCTTATTCATGTTTTATCATTATTCCCATGAGAAAAAAGAAGGAAGGAAGGGCATAAAGGAAACTATATAGCTCATGTATAATTTTATAAAATGTATTATAAGTACATTTCTGACAGATGAGAACTATTTTCACTAGGCATGGTTGAGAACCAGATCCACTGTGCATAACTTCCTGTGTGTATTAGTTATCATTGCTGTATAACAAACCACTCCCAAACTTAATGGCTTTAAGCAATGACTATTTTATTTCCTCATGCTTCTTTGGATCAGCACATTGGGTTGGGTTCAGCTGGAGTGGCAGCTATCTGACAGCTCAGTTGGGGCTGGATGGGCCAAGATGGCCTCACTCACACCCCTGGTGGCTGGTGCTGGCTATCAGCTGGAGATCTCTTTTCTTATGGATTCTCATCCTTAAGGGAGCTCGCCTGGGCTTCTTCACATGATAGAAACAGGGAGAGAGTGGAAGCTGAATGCAGACCTTGACAACTTACTGAACTGCAGAAAACTGAATTCAGCACTTCCATTACATTCTTTTGGTCAAACTAAGTTCCAGCATGACCCAGATTCAAGATGTTGGGACATAGTCTCCACCTCTTAATGCAACATGCAGGAAAGACACATTGTATAAGTGAACATGCAGAGTGGGAAGACCTATTACAGCCAACTTTGCAAACAACGTACCACAATGTCTGACAGCTGAAGGAACTTTCCATAAATTAGCTTCTGGTGCCAAGAGCCACAGGACACTTTGGTACCTCAATATGACCTGTGGTTTTGCAACTTCAAGTCACAACATTATTTGAGATATACAGTGAGTGATAAGAGTTGTCCTAGAAGTTATTTTGACCCCAGGATGGCTAATAATAACTTAATTCCCCATGGAAGTAACAAGAAGTATATAAATATATTCCACTAAGCCCAAACAAGATGCGTTGCTTATACAAATTTTCTTCATCTGAATTCCCAAAATGTTTAGACCCTTTGATGCCATCTGAACCAAGAGGCAGTGTGATGAAGGGGAAGACATTGGACTGTAGCTAAAATGCCTCACATTTATACATTTTATTTTTTTAAATTCCACAAAATAAACACATCACTGCGGTCTCATCTGGTGCTTTGGGAACATCTGTGGCACATGAGGGGCCCGAATTTAAGCTGTACCATCTTCACAGTAAATCTACCTCTACCTGGGATTTCCTCAAAACACTTCAGAATGAGTACAGAGACAGGGCTCTTCTAAGACCACATGGAGCCAGAAGCATCTGAAAGAAAATTTGGTTCTGCACCTGGATATTTCATGCGCTCACAGACGAATAGAGAAGATTTTGAGTGGCATAAGGTACCATTCTAGACTTACTCTTTTGGAGCATATTTGCTTCTCAAAGGGCAAATATATTTACAGGGATGTGAACTGAACCAAAAACCAACACAAACTGTTCCAATTTACGGAACTGCAGACCAAATTAAACCCAAATATACAAATCTTTACAGAGCCATGGACCATGGAAAAGGTTGTTTTTCTTTTCCTTTCAAAAAGACATGTTTTGCTTTCTCTCCCATAATGTTTTCATTAATTTGATTTTTGAATTTTTAAAAGCTCTGTAGATAGAGTGTGCATGATTTTCAGCCAAACTGAGCTGTGCAAAAAATAAATTTCTTGTTTTCTTAGATCCAAACTGAAGTCTCTCTCAAGCTCTTACAGCTTCCTGGAAACTAAAAACTTACACAAAAACATCCATATAAATACAATTAAAGTCAGAGATGTTGTAGTAATTTTTGGTTTAAAGTCAATTGAATTTTAAAATTTCTCCTTCCCCATCCCTTGGTTGGTCCTGAGCTATCTGTTGGACTTGCTATCTCATAGGGCAACCAGACAGGAGGTTGGGCAACCCAGTCTATGCTTTGCAGCCTCCAAAGTGCGTGGCTGACATCCCCTTACTTCTCAGTCCTCCAGGCAAGCCCCATCATTAGGCATTTAGCTGGGGCTGCAGGCAGTGCATAGGGATTTGCAAAGATGTGAGCTCCAAGCTGGGGAATGCAGTCCTGATGTAAGACCAAGTCTGGTGCCCTTGAGAAAGAGCCCTGCATGCCTTAGTGAAGCTGGGAAGCAGATAGGCACAAGAGATAAGAATATGTGACCCCAAGACAGGTGTTAATGTGGAAATAAAGCTTACTTAGCTGAACACAACATATAACTGCAAAAATTTAAACCTTTTCAGTACTTAATCAAGACTTCTTTTAATTCTTTTAAATTAAGAGATATTTAAAATCTATTACAATATTAAATAATTAAATCTTGAGAAGGCCTAAAGGCAGGGCCATTCAACCCTTGGGGACCTGTAGCCAAAGCCATAGGTTTTTCTAAATGTATGACACCAGAATAGTGAAATCCTCTTCAAACTTATGCTGAGCTGAATCACTGTTAAAGGCAGAGAAGTCATTAACTCAAGTCAGATAACTCTCTAAAGATGATCTATCCCAAGAAAAGTGACATGCAAGGTGTGTACTTTTCATTTCTTTTCTGTGATATTCAATTTCTCTCCTTCCTCTGATCTATTTGCAGGAGCTTCTCTCACCATTTGCATCTCTTCCTCCAGTCTTTTAAAAAATCTTGCAGGTCTGCTGGGCACAGGGCACATCCTGCTCCTGCTATTTCCTCTCTTTCCATGCTCAGACCCAGCTCCCGCATGACCAAACCAAGCTCCTGCTTCCCCTGAGTCTGCACTGTCTCCACCCCTTGCAGACCTTCTTCCTCCTTCTGTCTCTTCGTATTGCAACTCAGACATATTTCTATCACAGCACTGTAACCTTGCACTGAAATCCTTTGATAAATTTCAAGTAGGGACTCAGTAAGGACATAGAGTTGGTAATCATTTTGCTGTTTCCCCAGTGACTTTCCCTTTTTTGCATTCCTAGGACATTGCACCTGGCCTGGTACAGAGCAAATGCTTTACAAATGCTTGTTGAATGAATGCAAGGAACAAATAATGTGGTGTGAACACACCTGGGCTTGCTCCCAATTAGTTTGTGCCAGCCAAAGTGAAGTTTTCAGTTGAGCTAGACCTTTTTATTTCCTATTCCTCATACTCCTGTTTATTCCGGCTCAATTTTATTGCCTCTTCATTTGCGAAAATTTTTATAATTGGCAACAGTGCTGACTTGAATTTTTCTTCATGATTAAAAAATCATTATTAATTGTGAAGGTGGGATCCATTATACTTTTATATAACAAAATTTAAAAAAGTTATTATTATTCACAGTTATAACATTAGTAGAAATCAAAGAAGGAAAAAAACCTCATCCACACACCTGACATACCCCATAATCAGTTTCTATTATTCTCTGTCTTTTTTCGGATCTTACCCATATGCATATGTAATTTTTATATGGTTGAGATGATTTGCATATGTGTTTAAGTATAGAGGAAACTTAACTTGCTGTCTTTCAGCAAAAATATAATCACTTAAAAGATGAGGAACTGTGGCAGACCCTTCTGCATGGCGTGGGCCCACACAGCTCCCACTTGGAGATGCACAGGACCCACGCCCACAGATATGTTCTCTCGTGGGTAATCAGATTTTCAATATACCTAGGCTCTTTTGAAGCTTGCTCTTTGCTAAAACTCCCTCACCCTGCAAATGCTTACTGTAACTTCCTAAAATCCATGCTGAGCCTTCAGGGACCAGTGTAACCAGCTGCCTATTCATTTGCTAATATCCTTCTTCTGTGATGTAATGAGGGGCATTGGCTCCTTTGTTGTAACTGGGATAGTGAGGAAGAACCATCTTGGAATGTGAGGAGAGATGATTAGAATAAAGGTCTGTCATGGCGGAGGCCATGGCTTTTGCTCCTCTTGAGAGAAAAGCCACGATGTTGTCCTATTTCCTCCACCAGATGCGGCAGTCTGTGTGTATGTTTTAATTCATCCATAATGATGCAGACACTGCTGGCTGGTGTCCACATCAAGGAACCACCAAGACGATGATGTCTATGGTGATGATGATGACTGTTACCTAATGGAGCTCCTGCTGGGGGCCAGTGTCATGCACATTCTATTTCCTCTTTCTTTTCTTTCTTTTAAATTCTTACAAAAATGACTTCTATTTGTATTTCCTACAGAAACAGTGAGTGGTAATTCAAGGCATTTAGTAGTTTGTCCAGATACAAAAGAAGGGATATGGAATCAGTAAATGACATTTTGAAGAGTCTTCTGTCACAAATTCAAGATGGTCCTGCTTAGCAAAAGCCAATACTATTCCTTTAGTACTTTGTAAATGAAATTTTCTTCTACTTGTATCCATTTCCTGGGACTTATGGACCCATTCATATTCTCCATGTTTAGAATCAAAAGCTCCTTTCTGAAAGGATCTTAATTTTAAGGTAAAACATGGTCCAAGTTCCTGAATTATCATTTTTTTCACTCTTGAATATGTATCTGTGAAATATGAAGAAGATATTATCCCAAAGACTGTGGAATGTGACAACCTGTCTTCTAATAAACTGAAGATTATGGAAAAGGAAAGACCCAAACATCTGTTCAACAGAATAACCCAGCTGTATTGTAAAATTATTCAGAATTATTTCAGGTATGTGTTCTGTGGGGTCCTTGCCTCTTGATTTTTATTTATGCAGACAAATACTGCTTATTTTAAAATGAGCAGTTGGCCCATTTGACAAGTGACTCAGAATTAGTTCATTTGGTATCTTGCAATCTTCATTAATAATGATCAGGTCTGTGAAATCTCTTGAGATGTACTGTGGAATAATTTTTGAGCTTCTGTAATAAACACATGAGTTTCTGTAACAGTGGAGAGCTGTTCACAGAGTCATACTGTCCTCCCACGAGGTCTCTCTGATGTAATGAGAATCTCAGGAAAAGTTTGTGAAGTAAGAAGCAAGTTCATCTGTAGCTTCATCATAAGCAACCTCTTCACACTACTGTCCCCTGTGGTTTCATCATACACTCGCTGGCTGTCAGTGGTCTTGGGTGTAGGCTTTGGTGGGGCCTTGTCACCAAGAGCCTTTCTTGCCTTTTCAGTTCTTTCTCAGCTGCCTACTTTTCCTTCCGCTGCTGCTGTTCCCACTGAGTGAACATTGTGTGTTGCCGTTGTTTGTTCTTAATCACTGAAATGGTGATGCCTGGAGGAGAGGCAGATGCTTTCGGGGGTTGGACCCCGCACTCCGTAGCCCCATCCTCATTGACAGCAGCCTCCTGAGGTTCTTCGTAGCACCTTTCTTTCAGCTCTGCCCCCACCCCCGACTCTAGTTCTATTTCTAATTCCAAGAACAAACTCAGCAAGGCTGAAAACTTGCCTAAAGTCACAAAATTAGTAGAATAGTAACAGTAATTACCAGTTTACCATATGCCAGGACTCAAGTTAAGCAGTTTACCTGCTTCATCTCGTTTAATTCTCATAGCAATCACAAGTTATTATTTTCTCCATATCTCAGAGAAGGAAACTGAGGTTTAAAGAGGCAAAGTCATTGGCCCCAGATCACACAGCAAGAAAGTGACAGAAGTAAGAATTCCTCTTAAGCTCTCTGACTGCAAAGCCTGACTCATAGCCAAGGATTTAAGACTAGAAGTGGAATCAGTCCCATAGACTCCAGGGCTTTGGCCCTTTTCTACTCCACCTTGTCACCTTGATAGCGAGGTGGTTTCTTTTGCTAACAGTTTATTCCAAATCTGAAATTAGAATGGTGATAGGTCCTTGGAGAAGTTTCCAAATGAAATTCCAAGTTATTTATCAAACACCTAAGGTAAGTACACACTATACATATTTTATACTTTCTATTGAAGGGACATGTATCTCAGATAGGCATTGTATGGTTCACTTGACTGAACTTAGACCCTTCATTTCTATTATTTATTAAGGCATTTTAAAATTTAGTATTCTAAAATGTCACAATAATTAGAACCTTCTTAAAAGGAGATTTGCTTTTCATTGAAGCTCTTCTACTTTAGTCTGAGAATATTATATAGAATCTCACTGCTCTTAAATTCAGCACCCTGCTTTCTGATATAAACTTAACGTGCAGAAGGCTCATTTGGTTTTTGATTGCTCTCTCGACTTTTAATCAAAGCATCTTTTAATTTCCTCTTTGCTCCACTGCCATTGGGGACAAGTACGCTTTGATGATAAGGCCCAAAGGAGCTGTACTGTAAAAATCTTCACTGGTTACTCAGCAATGTGAGGACAAACAGGAAGAGGCAGGAAAGACTGAAGCCTGAGAACTAGGTTAGCCCAGTGGAGGGATTTCCTAGGAGGAAAAGGTATGGAAGAGCACAATAGCTCTCTTCCTTCCTGGAGCCAGCCTTTGGAAAAGCTCAGTTTTAATCTATGATGATTTAATGAAATCCAATGGCCAGCAAATGTAGATTCAGTGTGTTCTTGAGCTGCCCCTGTGTTTGATTTCTGTGAAACAGAAATCTGAAGCTGTACCATCTGAAGGCGGAGCTGCTCATGTTCACATCCCAAAGAGTGAGATGGCCTTGTTGTGAGTGCTCTTTTCCTGGGTGAATAATGTGAGCAGTGTATTCTGCATAATTAGAAGTTTGATACTAGTAGATGAACAAGGCAAGTTTCATTTATGTTTCTGAAGACATGGGTTACATAGGAGTAGAAAGGCAAAATAGCATGGATGTATTCATAAATACGGGGCTGCAGTGAGGGAAAAGCCAGGGTTCAGCGACGAGGTACTCTGTCTGCATTGGCCACTATTTTAGGCTTTAGGGAAGGGGTGTCAAAACTCATTTTCACCGGGGGCCACATCAGCCTCACAACTGCCTTTGAAGGGCTGAATGTAATTTTAGGACTGTATAAATGTAACTACTCCTTAACTGTTAAGGAGTTGAAATTACGTTCAGCCCTTTGAAGGCAACTGTGAGGCTAATACGGCCCCCGATGAAAATGAGTTTGACACCCTGCTCTAAGGGAACAAACAATGAAGAATATGATTTAGCTCAGTCGGAGCCCTAACAAATGTGTAAGTCCACCATAGGAGCTAAGCCCAAAATCTGTCCATCCGCTATGGAAGGGGTCTTAACCTTGGCACTATTGATACTTTGGTCACATCACTCTTTGTTTTGAGGCTGTAGGATGAACTGTAGGATGTTAGCAGCACCCCTGGCTTCTCTACCCACTAGATGTCAGCAGCACCACTACCACCCTCATAGCCAAGACAAAACACCCCCAGACATTGCCAAATGTCCCTTGAGGGGCAAAACCGCATCAGTTGAGAATAGCAGCTATTTGGGTTTGGGGGGTGGGGTGAGTGCTGTGTGAGACAGAGGGAAGTCCAGATGCTCTAGGAAGTGAGGAAGGATGCCCAGGCAGCCATGGGATAAGACAGGGTGATCACCTCCATGAAGAGGTGACACTGTGGCTTGTGTGAAGCATGAGTGAGGCCAGCATGAAAATCAAGGGACCAGCATAAACAGAGGGAAAGCATCTTAAAAATACAAGAAGTGTGCAGGGCGATCAGTGGCTATCTCAGTGTTGCTAGAAGGTGAAGTATGTGTGTGTGTGTTAGGGACGAAATAGTCGCAAGTGTGTGATCATTGGCCTGCAAGGACAGCTTAAGCAGCAAGAAGGTAGGAGCAGACTTTGAGAATATTCTGGCTACAATTCCAAGGCTGGATTACAGTGGGTTCTAGAATGTCACAAGAGGGCCCTTTGCATGAGGTGTTATACAACTTGCTTTATTTTGATCACTCCATTTGATCCTTACAACAGGCCTATGAGGAAGAAGCATATTTACCCTACTCACAAACAAGGATGTAGCAGGGCTGAGCCTCACCTGCCCAATGCCATCAGCCAACAGGACATCCAGACCAGGACCTTCCCAGAGCAGGTGCCCAAGGCCGTCTCTGAAAGATGAAATGGACGTGGCTTGTCTGACAAAGCTTTGTTCAAGGAGTGGCTGCAGTGGAGATTGAATCAGGATTCTATGATCAGCCCATGCAACACATGGGTAAAGTCCTCTGAAGCAATGCATTAAGCAGACAAATGTCAAAATACAGTAATAGAAAAGCAATTTAAAACAAACAGGACAGCCAAGTGTCTTCTTTTAAAAAAAATTATTGATTGATTTTTAGAGAAAGAGAGAAAAATATTGATTTGTTGTTCTACCTATATATGCATTCATTGGTTGCTTCTTGTATGTGCCCTGACTGGAGATCAAACCCTCAACCTTGGCTTATTAGGATGACACACTAACCAACTGAGCTACCAGGGCAGGACCCAAGTGACTTCTGCATTGTTCTTTTCTCACATCAAATTTCCTTTGGGGCCCAAATGTTTGTTCATTTTAGTGAGCATTTATTAAGCACCTACTGTGTCTTCAGAATTGTTCAAGGGCTCTAGGGAAGACAAAGAGCATGAAATCTAATTGAGCCCACAACAAATGTGAGCTGAACGAGCAGAGTGACACAAGGAACAAACCTGAGGAGAAAGGATTTTGGAAAAGGAGCTTGACTTACAGAAAAAAGCAATTCAATGTAGATCTGCCTGACAACTTGCCCTTGAACTTCTCACCCTAGGAAAGCAGTCTTCCCCTAGAAAGAGCTGGTTGCCCACTGATTGGTTAAGAGGCAGTTTTTAGGAGAGAAAAGAGCCAGGAACATCCTGTGCTGATGAAGATCCTTGCGCTTGAGCCCTTGGAGTGGAATTGGCTGTCTTCCCAGTGTGCTATCAGATATCTACTCAGAGGCTATGTATGGAGGCTGTTCTATTCATCATAGGGACATGTTCTGTATATTTTATGTGTATTAAGTCATTTAAGCCTCATAGCCACCTTATAAGATACTATGATTATCTCCACTTTTTATATGAAGAAACAGAAGTACAGACAAGTTAAGTAACTTGCTCAAGGTCACACAGCCTTTTGGTAATAAACCCAGGATTAAAAACCAGGATAGTCAGCCACAGCAACCCAGGTTTATGACATTGACTGCCAGGGTGTTGCTACCATTCAATGTGGTTGCTATGAGCTGGAACCCTGAGGCATATTTTAATCAGAGTAACAATAAGGCACTTTACTAAGAAAAAAATTTGTGCAGAGGAAGGCTGGGTATTCACATGGTAGAAGGAAAACAGAATTTGGAACAGAACACTAAGTGTTGATAATAATGCTAATACTAACTAGTTTTGTAATTGGAGCATCAGTTAATCCCACTGAAGGTCAGCTTCATCATATTTAACATGAAGTTAACAATGTTGATCTTACAAATCTTATGAAAATCAAATAGACCATATAGTAGTGTCTAAAACAGCTCTTGACACTGAGTAAACACTCTGTAAATTTAAGAGGAGTGAAAGATAAATAAGAGATGCTTCACAGATGCAGCATTAATTGGCCTTGAAGAGAGTGTAAAGTTTATGAACAAGGCCAAAACAAAATCAAATGCATGGAGAATGTTCAGTGAATGAACCCAGAGGCATGTGTATATGTGCAGGGTATTCGTGTATAATACCTACCATTTATGTAAAAACTATCATTTAATGAGGTCTTACCATGTACTGTCACTGCACTGTGGGTCATATACCATCAGAAATCATGAATTAGGGAATTTTGTTATATACCGTGGATTTCATCATTACACGCATTTTACAGATGCTTAACCATGGGCTGTCCTGAGACATGGTGTTTTGATACAGCCTCTCTGCAGATGCCTGTGAAACCTAGCAACAGGCTGTTCTTGATGCAAAGATGAGGCCAGCTCAGAATGCACGACTCCTGTCTGCTATCCCAGCTTGCCTGACCTCCCAGTCCCCCTTGCTTTGCTTGTCTGGATGTTCTCCTCAGTAAAATATATGCCCCATAACTGTTCTCTCAAACTCTGCTTTAAAGGAAACCTGGGCTGTGACAAATGAAAGAAATTGTTTCTTTTCTTTTTTTGGGGGGGGGGTAAAAGAAAATACATTGAAGAAGATATGCATAGGATAAAGATCTAGATTTGCACATGCAAAATGTAAACTGGGTTGTTTTGCCTCATACTGTTCTATAATTTCTGTTTAAAAATTATAAATCAGTAAAATGGTTATTTTAATGAATTATTTAAACATACATGTTTCTTTTTTCCAAAATTAACAGACATGTCTGTTAAGCTGAAAAGCCATCCTGAGGATAAAAAGAATAGCTTTGGATGTTTTCATAATCTACTATTTTATACTCTCACCATTTCAGTTTTATTTTATTTAGGATTAAAAACAATAAATGTCAATTGCTCATTTATGTGTTCAATAAATATATGTTCAGTTGGAATATATAATAGTGTAGTAAATATGAATGCATTGAGCATACTAAATAGATTCAATTATTATATAACTTCCTTAGGTTTTAAAGACAGCCACAGAACGTACCTTGCCTTAGATATTCAAAATTTTTCCAACAATGCCTCATTCTGAGACTTATTCCAAACTGAAATTGATTCAGAGAGTCTTGAAAAGTCTCTTTCAGCAAAAGTAGGATGTGTGGTCTCAATAGTGAATTCTAAAGCCAACAGCATTCCCTGTTACTGTTTTTTTCTTTTAAATAAAAAAGTTTATTTAAAAAGGGAGGAAGGAAGGAAAGAAAGAAGGAAGGACAGAAGGGCAGGAAGGAGGGTGGGAGGGAGCCCTGTTACTGTTTATTCCCCAGGGACCAATATATCATTGTAAGCAAAATAAAAGCTGCCTTGGATTTTGAATGCTTTCACCAGAAAAGAGGTTAAACATGACTTTGACTTAGACGTCCCTACAGTGGCCTTGTGTGTAGTGAGAATCCACCTCTCAGACTGAGCAGGGCCTCTGAGAAATCAGTCCCCTGGGGGGCCTGTTTCATAGATGAGGACAGGGACTGAGAGTCCACGATCAACTGACCCACGCTCTGACTGCATCACCATGGTTACCTAAGTGGGCAGTATCTACATTTCAAAACATTAAAAGAAATAAAGTCAGCTATTCATACAGCTCATGCATTTGATACATGAGAATCTCTCTAGAGAAGAATTGAACTATTTTTGGAGGGGATTAAATCCATTACGTCAAAGTCTTCTGGAATGATATTTTAACTTTTGCTCTTCCTAGTTGTGATGGGGAAGAGAAAACAGGGCTAATGCCTAATTATGCAGTTATTTCTATGCATGTCGTTATGTTGTCACTTCCTTATCTATGTTCTCTCCAGACCTGGCCCTTAGAAATTTGAAAAGAAAAATACATAATCTAGCTGCAGTTATTCCATTTTCTGGGCTAAGCCCAGAGTCCTCTTTATAGTTTCAGAGGGCTGTGGAGCCCAACTAACTGGGTTTGCATTCTGCTTCTGCTATTGACTGGGTATTTAAATTTGGGCAAGTGAACTTGGTCTTGTGTAATTTACTTGAGCTCTTGCTATCTTCCTCATCTGTGAAATAAAGACAATTTGATACTTCTGTCCTGCATGTAAAGTGCCTGGTGCAATGCCTTTCCCACAGTAAACATTCAATAAAGGTTGGCTATTGATAAATGCTCAAAAATTTGTTATTGGGGGAAATGTGTTAAGAGGAAAAGAATTGCCACAAAGAAGAAAGCTGTTGATTCTTGTTCACACCATCCTAGTTCTTGCTTTTCCACACATTTCAGGAACTCTAGCATAATTTCTCATGCTTACAAAAAAAAATAGGGAAAGAAGAAGAGTCACTGACTTTTTTATAAAACAGCAGCACATTGCTGCTGTATGCATATATAAGGCATTGTTTGCTCCCCAAATTTCTGGTACAAATTTAGCCACATAACTTTTTTTCCTTTGATTAATAGAACACTCAAGTATTCCATTAAAAAACAAACTACAAAGTCTGTACCTTTGTCCAAGACTCCTAGGGGCTTACTCAGTCAAAAGGGGCCAGGTCTCATTCAAATGCCAAGTGGAGTGAGAAAAGACCTCGCACTGCTTTACACCTCCTGTGGCTGCACCTGCGCAGATGCTGGCCTTGCCCAATCAGGCCACAGCACAAGCTTCTGAGCTGCTGATTGGAGCTCTGAGACTGGTCATAGGACCAGCATCGCTCTCCAGGACACACAACTGCTGTGCCAGTGGCTGTGCAACGGGCTGCTGCTACCAAAAGCCACAGGCTTCCTGGCCTTCCTGGCCTACCTGGCCCTCGCTAGACTGCATGCCCTTTCCTCAGAACCTGGATCATCGACTCTGATAGTGATTCTCCCCTTAAGCACTGCCTATTTTTTTTTAAAAAAATAACTTTATTGTTGTTCAATTACAGTTGTCTGCATTTTCTCTCCCCCAACCCCAGCCAAACCCACGTCCCTCCCTTGCTTCCACCCTCCCCCTTGGTTTTCTCCATGTGTCCTTTATAGTAGTTCCTGAAAACCCTTCTCCCCTCTGTCCCCTCCCCCCTCCCCTCTGGATATTGTTAGATTGCTCTTAATTTCAATGTCTCTGGTTATGTTTTGCTTGCTTTTTTCTTTTGCTGATTATGTTCCAGTTAAAGGTGAGATCATATGGTATTTGTCACTCACCATCTGACTTATTTCACTTAGCATAATGCTCTCCAGTTCCATCCATGTAGTCAGAAGGAGGTATAAGCTCCTTCTTTCTCTCTGCTGCGTAGAATTCCATTGTGTAAATGCACCATAATTTTTTGATCCATTCATTTACTGATGGGCACTTAGGTTGCTTCCAACACTTGGCTATTGTAAATTGTGCTGCTATGAACATTGGGGTGCATAGGTTCCTTTGGATTGGTGTTTCAGGGTTCTTAGGATATAGTCTGAGCAGTGGAATTGCTGGTTCAAAAGGCAGTTCCATTTTTAGTTTTCTGAGGAAATTCCATGTTGTTTTCTATAGTGGCTGCACCAGTCTGCACTCCCACCAACAGTGCACTTGGGTTCCCTTTAATCCACAAACTCATCAGCAGTTATTATTGATTTATTTATGATGGCCATTCTGACTGGTGTGAAGTGGTATCTCATTGTGGTTTTAATTTGCATCTCTCTGATGGCTAGTGATGCTGAGCATCTTTTCATATGTCTCTGGACCCTCTGTATGTCCTCCTTGGAGAAGTGTCTGTTCAAGTCCTTTGCCCATTTTTTTTTTATTAAAAATGGGCTAAAGACTATTTTATTTTTTTTAATTGTTGTTCTTGTACAGTTTTCTGTCTTCTACTCCCATCCCAGCCCACCGCCCCAACCCTCCCCAGCTCCCTCCCATTTCCACCCCCCCTAGCTTTTGTCCATGTGTCTTTTATACTTGTTGCTCTAAACCCTTCCCCTTTCCACTTGAAATTCCTACCCCTCTCCTCTCTTGTTCTCAATTTCAGTGTCTTTGGTTATATTATGCTTGTTTGTTTGTTCTGTTGATTAGGTTCCTGTTAAAGGTGAGATCATATGGTATTTGTCTTTTACCTCCTAGCTTATTTCGCTTAGCATAATGCTCTGCAGTTCCATCCATGCTGACATGAAGGGTAGGAGCTCCTTCTTTCTCTCTGCTGCATAGAATTCCATTGTGTAAATGTACCATAGTTTTTTGATCCATTCATTTACTGATGGGCACCTAGGTTGCTTCCAACACTTGGCTATTGTAAATTGTGCTGCTATGAACATTGGGGTGCATAGGTTCTTTTGGACTGGTGTTTCAGGGTTCCTAGGATATAATCCTAGCAGTGGAATTGCTGGGTCAAAAGGCAGTTCCATTTTTAGTTTTCTTAGAAAATTCCATACTGCTTCCCATAGTGGTTGTACTAGTCTGCAGTCCCACCAACAGTGCACTAGGGTCCCCTTTTCTCCACAGCCTCTCCAACACTTGTTGTTTGTTGCTTTGTTTATGATGGCCATTCTGATTGGTGTGAAGTGGTATCTCATTGTGGTTTTAATTTGCATCTCTCTGATAGCTAGCGATATTGAGCATCTTTTCATGTGTCTCTGGATCCTCTGTATGTCCTTCTTGGAGAAGTGTCTGTTCAAGTCTTTTGCTCATTTTTTAATTGGGTTGCTTGTCTTCTTAGAGTGGAGTTGTGTAAGTTCTTTATATATTTTGGTGATTAAACCCTTATCTGAGGTATCATTGGCAAATATGTTTTCCCATACAGTTGGTTCTCTTTTCACTTTAATGTTGTTTTCTTTAGCCGTGCAGAAGCTTTTTAATTTGATGAGGTCTCATTTGTTTATTATTTCCTTTATGTTCCTTGCTTTAGGTGACATATTCATGAATCACTGCCTGTTTTTATAGGTATTACCTATGCCAGGTGTCTGTCTCCTCCCAGCTGTATCAGGGTTGCTGCACCAAAATTACTGCAGACTGGGTGACTTAAAGAATAGAAATTTGTTTTCTCATAGGTCTGGAAGTTACAAGGCCAAGATCAAGGTGTCAGCAGGATTGGCTTCTTCTGAGACCTGTGTTCACAGGGCCCAATCTCCAAGTAGTCACATTCTGAGGTGCTGGGGGTTAGGACTTCAACATTGGATATTTTGGAGGAGACACAATTCAGCACATAACACCAACCATTATCTCTATTTACGTAACATATAAGTTACCTTTTTTTTTTTTAATTCAAAAAGGTAGGGCAGATAGAGGGGGAGAGGGAGAGGGAAAGGGAAAGAGAGAGAGGTGTATGCTCAGGGAGGTCTCTCTCTACTATTTTTTTTGAACAGTGGGCACCCTGTGTGTACCTTTCTAAGACAGCCACTTAAGAGGCTGTTCAAACATTTAAAGTGCACCTACTAAACTCAGAACCCCCTGTGAAACAGAGGACCCCAGAGCTTCTGTGATTGAAATGGGAGTGGGGGTCCAGACCCCCTTCATTCTCTCCTCACTGAGTCACCTCTGACAAGCACCATGTAAAAACCTTTGGCCTGGAGGATTCCAGGTGTTCAGGCTACTTCTGTTAATTTTTCACAACTACATAAAAAGTTTGAAATTAGTGTATAATATCATCTGACAATCCTTAGCTTTGGAAACAAAAACTCTATGAATCAGCAGGACTTAGTCCAGTTTCACTCTGGAGTCCGGATGAGTCCCAGCAACCACGTAGACAGACGCTCTAACGGCCTGTTTGTGCAGTTTGCCTCTTTTTGGAAGTGTGCTTGTTAATCACGCTGCTCAGCTGTGGTACCCAAGAAAAGCTGAGAGGGGACAGTAAGATAAAGCCTCCTGGCGACCTGTTTGCACACACCAGCCTGATAAACCCGGGTAGAATGACAGTGACAGCTGCTTTGTAGCAAACAGAGGGATTCAAGTGGTTCAGTTCTGCAGCCACAGGGACAAGGATATCATTACAGCCCAGCTGCTCAGAGAGAAACCACCTAAATCCACTGCCTGTCCACAGCCACGCGGCGTGTCTTGGCCATCTGACCCAGACCCTCCCTGACCTTCCTCCACGCCCTGGAATGCCTGGCCACCATCCTGTTCTCACCTCCATCTGCACTCCCTGCCTGGAACAGCCAGGCTTTTAGCAACTGGGGTAGGACACACCCCAACCTTTGGGCAACAGGGGAGTGAGGGTGGAAAGGATAGTAATGGGGGCCAGGCAGTCAAGTGCCTGTTCCAAGGACAAGGGCCCCAGGGGCATGAAGCTCCTGCGGAAAAGGCAGAAGTTCTCCCCGTGGGATGATGCCCTGCTCTCAGGAAAGGACCCCCGGTCCCTGCTGAAGCGGGGTATGTGCCACATCAGCTTCAGCCTGGTCACCAAGGGAATGACAGACATCCCTGACTTTCTGTGGGGCTTGTCTGAGGTCCAGAAACTCAATCTATCTCACAACCAGCTCAGGGTTCTGCCCCCCGAGGTGGGGAGGCTGACCAGGCTGGTGGTCCTGAACTTGTGTGGGAACAATCTGAAGAGTCTGCCCCAAGAAATCAGCCTCCTCAAGGGCCTGAAGGTGCTATTCATCAACATGAACTGCCTGGCTGAGGTGCCGGCTGAGCTGAGCGCCTGCAGAAACCTGGAAGTCCTGAGTTTGTCACACAACCGTCTCTCGCAGCTGCCTGCCAGCTTCGCAGACCTCTCCAGACTGAGGAAGCTGAACCTCAGCAACAACTGTTTTGCTCACATCCCCATCTGTGTGTTTGCACTGAAAGAGCTGGATTTCTTGCATGTGGGCTCCAATCGCCTGGAAAATATCGCTGAGAGCATCCAGTGTCTGAGCAGCCTGCAGATCTTCATCGCCGAGAACAACAACATCCACTCCTTCCCACGGTCTCTCTGCCTCCTCACCAGCCTGGAGCTGCTGAACCTGAACAACAATGATATTCAGACCCTCCCACATGAACTCTACCTGCTGTGTAGACTGGCAAAGATTGCGTGGAATCCCATGGACAAAGGGTTCCATATTTCCTATAACCCTTTATCCAAGCCTCTGCCGGAGCTGGTAGAGGGGGGCCTGGAGATGCTTGTCAGCTACCTGAAGGACAAAAAACACAACTGACATGGCCACTGGAGGCAGGGACAGTAGTCAACTCACTGAGACTCCATCGACTGGGTACTTCTTTAGTCTAAGCTTTCTCCTCTTACTGTTTGTGTCGGTCAAGGCTTTTGTTAATATTTGCTAAGTTGTAGTTGAATGCCATTCTGGAGAGGTGTTTGCTTTTAACTCTGTGTGTTCCTAATAACCCCCAGAATGTCATGTTTATCTCACTTTAAACATAAATTGAAACAGGACTTGGGTTTTCTCTAAAGAGAAATAATTGCTGTCAGCAGGTCTGATTCAATGGAATTCAAAAGTTAAATATTTATTAAGCACGTGCCAAGTGTGGTATGAGGCATTGGCAACATCTGGTTTCAACCTCTAAATTGGCAACCTGTAGCCAGGTAGCGACAGCAAGACATGCTCCTGCATCAGCCTCGAGCAAGCATTACTCGGGACCAAAGAGCAAGCTGGAGCCCTGCTCTCCTGGTGATGACCAAATCAGCTGGAGCTTTCCCCTCAAGTTCTGGGGCACAATCACAGGAAACTTGTCTCTAAAATGACCGGAGAGTAACAGGCAGGATGCTCATGTGTACGTGTGGTGGTGAGTGAGTGGCACAGCATGATGGCTTTCAGATAATAAATACAAACCAATTTTAATGTGCAGTTGCAGCTTTCTTCCCAGTCCTCTTGCACCCACAGTCACACCCCTGAGCTTTTCTAAAGACGCCAGCCTGTGCTTGCCATTCTTCCTCACTTCACTTCTCCCCTGACTGGGTCTGCCCTCCCAGGGATGAGATGACAATTGAGAAAAATAATGTCCAAAGGCAGGAAAGAGGAGGTAAGGTGTAGACAAGCCTTAAAACTAATTGCACAAAACTAATTACCTTCCTAACATTCAGAGAAGACTAATCTTTACCACTTGGCTTTCACACATGGGCATTTTTTAAATGACTTTAGTGACATTTAAAAGCTTTTTGGACAAAACACTGTCAAATATTAAATTTATTTATTTATTTATTTATTATAAAAGTACACAGCTGTTAGTTAAATGTGCTGATTTCAGAGTTTCTGTCAAAAGGTCATAGGATGTTACTGCTGTCAAGAGCTCCTAAGACATTACTATTCATTGAGAATTAAAGAATTAGAATGAAAAGGTAGCAGTGAAGAGTGTACAGTACCTACAGATCAATGGAGAGCCAATTGTTCGGGTGTCTTGGCACTTTTGTCTACCGAATATAGCTAGCAATGCAATATCAAGACAGAATTTGGGTTTGCTGTCAAGACTTGTCTAACTTCTAAATACCCTTGGCTTAATTCAGTTAAACTTATATTTGTTAGTATTTTCTCTTTATTACACTGGGCTGGGAACCTGAGGGGAGTAAAGCCCTTCTTCCACCGAGAAGCTCACAATGTGGTGAAGGGACAGAAGCCCACATGGGTTCCCACAGTCTGCAGCAATTCACTATCCCTCTGGAGAGAAATGTAAGTGATGGGCTGGAGTAAGGGTGACACACTGGGTGGTGTCAACTTGATGGAGCCCCAATGTCTCAATAACCAAAGAACAGTAACCAAAGAACAGGACTGGGAGAAATCAGCCAAATCCTTATTCACTGCAGCCATCACACCCCAATTCTTCTCCCTCCATCCTTCACCCCATGTGGGGAAGAGCCGCAAAGTGCTGGGGCAGTGGGTTCTGAGCATGGCCAGTTTTTGAGTGGAGCTGCCACCTTCTAAGATGCACTTAAAGGGGATCCATATAATTAATTAATAGGACAGGTGATCTTCCAAAGAGACTTCACAGTCAAATTTTCCGCTCATAAAAGACGAAAGCTAATTCCTACTGTTATCATCAGACACCACAGTTTCATCAGCAGATTTGTGCCTGAGGTCTCTCCTGGTCAAACCATCACAAGAGATCTTACCGGTGTCACTGGGCAGCAGCTGAAGTCCCTCTTAAATCCCCCCTCCAGCAACAACTGAGACCTGCTCTCCCTGCCAAGCATATACAGGCACACTCCACTATCCTCACCCACGTTGGCTTGCTGGAGCCAAGACTATTTAAAGACATTGGTGGAATTTTTACTTGACCTCATGACTCAGTGGGAAATTGCAGGGTGAGCCTTCTTCTATGGAGCAGAACCAGGCAGATCACTTGCTGAGCGCTGGCTGAAGCACATGCAGCTGTCAGACAAACACTGCGGGTGCCAGGATCACGCCTGTCATTGCTGCTGAAGAACCACTTGGGCTCATGTTGAATGTCCATGACCTTGCTATGGGCAGAGAGGCAGGCCAGGACAAGAGTACCACATTATTCCTGCTGAGCAATCATTGTATTTCCTCTCCCTGCTTTTTCAGTCACTTGATCCCAGAGTAACTCTACTCCAGGGAAAGAACCTAACCATGTTTTGAAGGTGACCCAAGAACTCATTATACTTTTTATATGAAAAAAGGTGGTATCAGTTTTGTTGCAGGCTTCCATCCGTGCTTTTCAAAAGTATAGTAGCAAGGTGTTCTTTGTTAACACTTAGCATTGAGGAAACCATAAAAGTAATAGTAGTTGCCCAATGTGCTTTAGATATTGATTCTTTGTGAGTGCTTTTTATTGATAAAGGGAAGTGCTGAGTAAAATACTGGCTAATGTGCTTAGCTATTCAAACTGATAACATGGAGGGAGTTTGGTACAGCCTTCAGTGTTTTGCTGTCAAACTCTACAGTTTGCTGACTGAATTCCTGCTTATCTTTTTGTAGTTCTAATACTGCCACATTCAAATGACTCCCAGGTATTTCTGAGGCTTATGAAATCAAAGCCTGGGATGACTGTATTGGCTGCTGAGTATATTTAGCCAAAGAATACGAGCTAATTGGGTGCTTGTCGTGGGAGCTGGCAGCTCACATTCTTGATGATATTGTGGTTTTCGTGTCACTTGGCTCTCAGTATGGAGCAATCTCAGTGGTGTGTTCAGAAACACCTTTTGAAGCAGTTGCAGCTAACAAACATACAATTAAGAAGAAATTCTATGTTCATAGGAAAGAAAGATGACTTTGAAAAGACACATCTGTTCCAGGAATAATACTGCTAAATGTGTGGAACTGCTGCATATTAGGGAAAAAAAACATAGTCATTACTTAGCTTGTTGACTTAATAAATGGATAATAGAAGAAATGTACTCTATTCTCAGGCTTTAGTTAATAAACTGCTTTTCTGTAGTAACCAAAGACAGAGTGACTTCAGGACTCTGCACCTGTACTTCACAATGATGTCATGTTTCAGCTGAAAAGAGAAAAAAAGGGAATGCTGTCTTTATTTGTAGGGATACATTAAACTAAACCTTTTCTTTTGCTAATGGATTATTGCATTTTAAAATTCGTATGCCTCAGAGCACATACTGAGTATGCATTTGATAGCTATGCATTAAAAACAGAGGAAGATTGAAGAACTGTGGACTTGGTTGCTGGAAGACACATGAAGGTATCAATATGGCCTGAGGGAGCCCGAGTGAAGTCGCTGAGGTTCTGTTACAAATGGTGAAATAGGAAATGTGTTCAGAAAATGGTTTAAAAGAGAAAAACAAACAAAAAAACAACAGCTTTTTGTAGCAGCTTGAGCTGCTAGATTTAGCCAATATGAAGATACTAAATACTCAAATTATTCCATCAATACCTACTTAAGTAGTCACGTGTGCTCTATTTTCTTACTCCACCAAAAAATGACTTTCAGTACTATGAATGATATATTTGAAAAACACAAAATACCCGGCCTCTATTACGCATGCAACTAAGTACCAGTACCAGTTATAATGCATCCAAGAACACCAAAATACAACCCCATCATATAGTTTAAGAAAGAAAAATAAAATACAGAGAAACAGCAAAGCTATGATAAATGATAATGGGAATAATCTTGACCTTGTTGAGATAAGAACTCTTTACGATTGTTTAAGTTACCTGTCAGGTTATACGTTGAATTCAAAGCATTACTAATTACCAACAAAAAATGATAGCAGAGTAATAAATAGCAGGCAAAGAGGGCTCATAACAAATCTGTAAGAGCTTGGGCATCATTAGGCAAGCATAACTAAAAGCTATTAGCATGAAGCTTGCTATACATTTTTTTTAGTAGTGTCATAGGAATCTACTTACAAGGAGAGAGCTTATTTTCTACTGCTCCTAGACTTATTCCTTATTTCAGCACAGAAAATAAAAATAAAATATTACCTGGAGTTCATTTGAAAAGTATCAAAGTATTTCCTGATACCCTTGAGAGAAACATGCAAGATTGTTGGCTTTGATGATATGAGTTAGAGCTGCCAGTGGAACACCACATAATCACCCATATTATTTGGTCTTGAGTGATTTGAGTTCCCTAGAAGTCAGTGTGCCAGGACATGCCACTTTGGGATGTCTATTTTCTTCTATCTCTAGAATGTGATGCCCATCACTGTATGCATGTGAGAGATAAGAGGCCCTGTGTGGTGTTGGGGAAAACTCTGGACTGAGAGCTGGCCATGTCAATTGCACAGCACTTACTGAGCATCTGTTCATCTGAAGACTATACAGATGTTGGGGACTTAGCTTGGGAACAAGCTCCCTGCCCTCTATCGGGTCCCAAGTCCATGGACAGAAAAGATGAGGCTCAGCTAAACATAATGCAATCCTGTGAGGGCAACCGCATTAACAGTTGCATAGATGAGTACAAAGGCATGTGGGTGAGATGGCGGGAGGGACAGAGGTGTGAAAGGCATATGGGTGAGATGGCAGGAGGGACAGAGGTGTGAAAGGCATGTAGGTGAGATGACAGGAGGGACAGAGGTGTGATATGACTAAAATGGTGTGGAGAACACACAATCTAACATGACAATTATTGATTCAGTGGTTCCTTTGTTCTTTGTCTCGATGGAAAATTTGTGAATCTCACTCTTCCAGAGCAGTTGGCTTTATAACAAATTTGTGGAATTTCCTCCTCTACCTGAATCTGAGATGATGGGCAGGCACGTGACCGAAAGACCGCATATGATGATAATGGAGACACCATGTGTCATGGGCTCCAGAGGTACTCCCAAGCCTCCCCTACCTCATTGTGCGGGAAGGTCTTTCCTGAGGGTTCTGAAAGGATCCCATCTGCAGTGTCCTCAAAGCTGTTGCTCATTAGAATCTCCTGTAGAACTTTAAACAAAGAAAGCCTTGGCCTGAATTTGAAGTATTCTGATTAGGTGGTCTGAGTGAGGCCAGGACTTCTTTAATTTGTTTTTAAAGCTCAGTAGGTAATTCTGTTGCTGACTCTGAACTGAGAAATGCTGATATGGGCACCTACCTAAAAAGTCAGACGTGAAACTTTTAAGCCAATTGGGTCAGGAGCTTACCAACTGAAAGAGAGGAGTAAAAAGTGGGCAATCACTGAACTTGGCCAGCAGGTGAAACTCTGCTAGTGCCCCATGATTATAGTCATCTGGTACTTGTTAAGAATTTAGAATCCCAGGTCCCTTTGGTATACTTTCAGAGTCAAGAGGTTAGGGCAGAGCTCGGCATTCTTAGAGCCAACCAGCAATACAGGTGATTCCTATCTAAAAGCAGACTGGAAAAAATCTGGGCTATAGCTGAATGTGTTCCCACTGGAAAATGGTAAAGCACTGTATTCTAGATTCAGCTGCTACCTTGTGCTGCTGCTTTTCCTGACCAGATCTGTCTGAAACTTTGAAGGCTGCTGACTTTTATCTTTGCATCCAGCATAGGAAAGATATTCAATAATAATATATTCTATGAATGAATAAATGAATGAATAAAAAAGTAAACCAGTTTACACAGATGACTTAACTTCTCTGGGCCTCAGTGTTCTATAAATTAAACTGACTTTAAAGTGAACTCTCTTTAAGCTTCTTTCAGATTTGAAATTCAGACTGCGTGTGTATATTTTTTGCTTTGTCTTCCCCTTATCTAATGCCACAGTAAATAGACACCTGAGCTTATTATGATTATCCTGATTATTCAAGAAAAGTGGAAAACATTGAGGAGATAGGTCAAGTTCAGTATGTGTTTTAATATCCCCTTGTAGTACCATAAAAATATAATTTAATTTTGGTTGGCTTACAAAAACATACAAAGAACTAAGCATTTATTAAGGGCAAATCTAGAAGATCACAGATCTCCAAGTTGTCTGGATTCCATCTCTAACTTTTTACTGCGTTGGAGGCTCAGAGGGAATATTTCTGTTTGACTGCTGATTGATTGATTTAAAACTCCTCCTATGTTTCTGGAAGAGAAGAAATTCCTAATGGTCTGTTTTCCATTAAAAAAAATCATTGGATTTGATTCAATAATATCATTTGGGCACTTAGAGCTGAAATTTTTCCTGTTTAACAAAAAAGAGCATATGCTGTTAAAAATATATATAAAAGGATAATCTGTTCTGAAGAGTGAGTTGTAATAAAATTCACACCTCCTCCATAGTACTTCCCCTTCTACATACACATGTGAGTCAAACATGAATTTTGCTATAAATTTTCAAAAACAACTTCTGCAAATTAATACACATAAAGCTGCAAAATAGTGCCTCCTTTGGTTTCTTTGATTCTCAATAATATTGCTCCTCTCTTTGTCTCCACTGTTTTAGTCAAAGCCACAAATTGATAATATCTACATTATGGGAAAAATTAGACATTTATGACTTTAATTTGCATTTAACTAACCTTATTTATAAGAGTTGGTAAGTTACAGTCATGTTTGACAAGAATTAAGAAGCATAAATAGTTGGTACAAAATAGACAGAGGGAGGTTAAGAATAGTATAGGAAATAGAGAAGTCAAAGAACTTACATGTATGACCCATGGACATGAACTGAGTGGGGAGTATGCAAGTGGGAGAGGGGTGCAGGGTGGAGGGAAGTAAAGGGGGGAATAGGACAACTGTAATAGCATAATCAATAGAATATATTTTTTAGAAAAGAATTCTTGAATAATTTTGTTGCCATAAGTACTTTGAGAACTCAAAGTACAGTTCTGGTATTAGCTTCCTCAGCCAAGATATACAAGGTCTGTCCAGAAGAAGTCAGCCACTGTTAACATAATGAGAATGGTTTCCACAACATGGATGTAACCTGGCAGCCAAGCAGAAAGAGAGTGGACTGGAATGCACATGTGCGAACAATAACGACTTCACTGTACTAGTCAGTGGGGGCAGTAGATGCTGTTGAGTGAGCATGTGTACTGTGTGGTCATTGCATTCAAAATGACTGCATGAATGAATCTGCATCAATGCACCCACTCAAGCATCATGTCCCATGCAGAGTTTTTGGCAAAATATCAAATCACTCACATGACTCAACCCAGGGCCCAGCTTTGGTGCCCTGTAAATTCTGGCTTTTCCCAAAACTAAAATTACCTTTGAAAGGGAAGAGATTTCAGACAGTTGATGAGATTCGGAAAATACGATGGGGCAGCTGATGATGATTCTAACAAAGGATTTTGGAGAGTATTTTTGAACAGCAGAAGAGACACTGGGAGAACTGTGTGAGGTCCCAAGATGCCTACTATGAAGGGGACTGAGGTGTCACCTATGTACAATGCATCTTGTATCTTCTCCAATAAATATCTCTATTTTTCACATTACATGGCTGGATATCTTCTGGACAAACCTTGTATAAGAGACGTTTAGGAATATTTTCATTATGTAAATGACAGGAGTAGTATAAATAAAGAATCTAGACAATAAGGAGACAAAATCTTCTTTGTGCTCAATCTCTTATACTTTCTTATTATTATGATTAAACTATCAAATAAGTCTAGAAATCTGTTTACTCTCCCAGAAACATATATAATGTTTGTTATAGAAAAATCTAGACTAATAGACTTCTAGCCAAGATGGAAGTGTAGGTAGATACACTTTGTCTCCTCACACAACCAAAAGAAGGACAACAACAAATTTAAAAACAAAACATAACCAGAACTGCCAGAAAATCGGACTATATGGAAGTCTGACAACCAAGGTGTAAAAGAAGAAACATTCATCCAGACCGATGGGAGGGTTGGAGATGGGCAGCCAAGGTGGAGAGGACTCTGGCAAGATGGCGGCTAAAGGACTGGGCAGTCTCACATTTGCATTCGGATAAATCAGGGGGAACAACTACGGAGAGAGACAGACTATGCAACCCAGGATTCCAGTTTGGGGAAATAAATCCTCAAAACTTCTGGCTGTAAAAACCCGTGGGGATTTCAGCAGTGAGAGAAACTCCTGGCCTCACAGGAGAGTTTCTTTCAGAGACCCACAGGGCCCTAGAACTCACACAAATCCACCCACCGTGGAATCAGCACCAGAAGGGCCCAATTTGCTTGTGGGTTGCGGAGGAAGTGACTGAAGGCCAGCCAAGAATTGAGCAAACGTCATCCCTCTTGGGCCCCTCCACCACATACAGCACCACAATGCAGCCACATGGATTGCTCTGCCCTGGCGAATACCTAAGACTCTGCCCCTTTCTACATAACAGGTGCAATGAGACAAAAAAAAAATATGGTCCAAATGAAAGAACAGATCAAAGCTCCAAAAACAGAACTAAGTGATGAAGAGATAGCCAACCTATCTGATGCAGAGTTCAAAACACTGTTAATCAGGATGTTCACAGACATGGTTGTGTGGTCACAAAATAGAGGAAGAATTGAAGGCTATGCAAAGTGAAATAAAGGAAAATGTATAGGGAACCAACACTGAAGGGAAGGAAACAGGGACTCAAATCAATGATTTGGAGCAGTAGGAAGAAATAAACATTCAACCAGAACAGAATGAAGAAACAACAATTCAAAAAAAAAAAAAAAATGAGGAGAGGCTTAGGAACCTTCAGGATGTCTTTAAACATTCTAACATCTGAATCATAGGGATGCCAGGAGGAAAAGAGGAAGAGCAAGGCATTGAAAACTTATTTGAACAAATAATAAAGGAGAACTTCCCCAATCTGGCAAAGGAAATACACTTCCAGGAAGTACAGGAAGCTCAGAGAGTCCCAAAGAAGTCAGACCCAAAGAGGAACACACACACCAAGGCACATCATAATTACATTAGCCAAAATGAAAGATATGGAGAGAATCTTAAAAGCAGCAAGAGAAAAGGAGACAGTTACCTACAAAGGAGTTCCCATTAGACTATCAGTTGATTTCTCAAAAGAAACGTTGCAGGCAAGAAGGGGCTGAAAAGAAGTATTCCAAGTCATGAAAGGCAAGGACCTACATCTGAGATTAGTCTATCCAGCAAAGCTATCATTTAGAATGGAAGAGCAAATAAAGGCTTCCCAGATAAAGCCAAGTTAAAGGAGTTCATCATCACCAAGCCCTTATTATATGAAATGTTATAGGGACTTACCTAAGAAAAAGAAGATGATAAAAAATATAAACAGAAAAATGATAACAAACTCACAACTATCAACAACTGAACCTAAAACAAAAACAGAAGCAAACAACTAGAAGAGAAACAGAATCACAGAAATGGAGATCACATGGAGGGTTATCAGTAGGGAGATGGAGGGGAGAATGGGTAAATGTACAGGGAATAAGAAGCATAAATGGCAGGTACAAAATAGACAGGGGGAGGTTAAGAATAGTATGGGAAATGAAGCCAAAGAACTTATATGTATGACCCATGGACATAAACTAAGGTGGGGGAATGCTGGTGGGAGGGAATGTGCAGGGTGGAGGGGACTAAACGGGAGAAAAAAATGGGACAACTGTAATAGCATAATTACTAAAATATATTTAAAAAAGAAAAATCTAATTGTTCATCTGTCCATATACTATGCTGGTTATATAAAACTGAGTTTACTTACTTAGTTTCCAAATGAAATTCCCAGGTACTTATTATGATTTTACTACCACAAATAACTCTTTATGTGACTCTCTTTCATAGCTAAGAAGGAAATTACCTGTTTCTGATAGAGCAGAATGAACAGGTTACTTTTTTATGTTATGTGAGGTCAGTTCCTTCTTAGTCATCATCTATTGTGCAATAACCAAGGATGAATTTTTTCAAATTCATACATAGCATGTATGCAATAAAGGGTTGACTCAGCAGGTCTAGGGTTTTCAAACTGCACATTTCACTTTTGGCCAGCTCCTGGGAAATGACCTAATCCCTTGAAACATCTTGCCTGATAAGAGTGTCCTTGTATACCTGGGTCACACCAGACCGCATCTGCGCTCACATGGTGATTTATGGAGAGGGCCCTTGGCAGCACTGTGTCAGTCTGATCTCTGGAGAGTCTGGAGACTGTGGAGCTAAGGTTGGCCACATGGGAGATCAGTGCCCATGTGACCAGTTTCCAATAAAAACCCTGACCCCAAGGCTCAGGTGAGCTTCCCTAGTTGGCAACACTTCATAAACATCACGTATCATTGCAGGGAGAATTAAACACCATCAAACAACTCCATTAAGAGAGAACAATGGAAAACATGTGCCTGGGCTCTCCTGGATTCTTCCATATGCTCGTTTTATTTTTGCTGATTTTAACTTGTGTACTTTTGTTGTAGTATAATAGATTTTCTGAATTCTGTGATTTTGTTTAGCAAATCGATCTTGGAGATCTCCCAAAAGTATGAGTTAAAGAGTAGACTTTATTTAAAAAGCAAGAGAAGAGAAGCTACACATCCTCAGATTCCCCCTCCATGCTGATCACGTTTGGCAAGTATGTCTTTCTGGGAGAGAGCTCACCTCCCTAATGGTTCTCTCTTTCTATAGGGAAATCTTGAGCACAATAATCAGCCCCCTTTGGTGCCTGCCTGTCTCACTTTGATGCTAAGAGTTGTCTAAGAAAGCTAGCTTCAGAGCACCCAAAACCCTTGGGGTTCATGGATTTGCCTCAGGGATGATTGTCATCAGTCCCAGAGGAGATGACCTATAGTGCTACTTTCTTCTCTGGAAAAAAAGGTAAAGCCCTGGTCCTACAAAATCATTGTTCAGGAATCTAGAGGGAATCCCCATATCTCCTTTGGACATTCTTGCTCCTCAAACAACTCTTTGACAACTTGTTAGGCATATCACAATTTCTTCCCAAGTGGTATAATGCTACTCTGTTACAAGGTTATTTATATGTTAATCTCACTTACTCAAAATATAGCTGAGATCCCAGAGTAAATGTCATTAAGTTTTATTCATTTATTCATAGGCGAGACCTTTAAGCCAAAAGATAATAAGTGAATAAATGTATACATACATATATATGTCAGATAATCATAAATACATGGAGAATAATAAAGCAGTGAGGGGGGAATAGGGCTGTAAGGGTATTTGTCATAGGTGGTCAGGAAAGTTGCCCAGAAAATCATTGTGGAATAGAGACTTACAGACAGTGAGGGAGCTGGCCATGTAAGTATTTTAGGAGAAGATATTCCAAACAGAAGAGAAAGTATATGGAAAGGCAGAAATGTGTCTGGTGTGTCCATGCATGAAGTGGGTGCAGGGGACAGCACTGAGGTCATATTGATGTTTGGGGTGACTCTTGCAAGGCTTCAGGTCATTGGAAGGACTCTGACTTTTGCTCTGAGTGAGGTGAGAAGCCATTGGAAATTTTTCGCTAGGGAAGAAACACATGCTAACTTGCATTTTAGAGGAGTTATTTTGATCACTGGATTGAGAACAGGAGTCAAAATAAAAGCATGAGAGTAGTTAAGAATTTGCTACTATATTTCAAGTGATGAATGAAGGTGACTTCAACCAGGGTTGAAATGGTGGGTGTGGTCTGATTATGGAGACATCTTGATGTTAACTCCCACAGAAATTGCTTATGGATTGGATGGTGTGGAGAAAATCCAGAATAATTTCAATGTGTTTAACCAGAGCAAGTGAAAGGATAAAGTTGTCATACATTGCAGGAGGAAGAGTTTAGGGAAAAAAATAACAAAGTCCTCTTTTTGAGATTATAAATAGATTTTCAAATTGGTCCGCCGAGCAGGCATTTGGGTAAACAATCTAGGGTTCAGAGAAGTGATGTTGGTTGGAGATATAAATTGGGAAATTACCAGCAAAATAGGAAGAAGTCATGAAGAGATGTGTCCATTGTGAAAGGACTCAATCAAAACTGGTGATTTTTTCTCCTCTAAGTTTTAGTATTCAAAGCTCTATGCTCGGCTGGAAAGTTCCTGTATGTGACAATGCTTGTTTTTTCCAGTTGCTGGATAAATGGGATGTTACTCTATCTACATCTACATTACTCTATCTACAGACCTGTATTTGTGAAAACCCTTGGAATTATTGGTTGATAGGAAGAGAGGCATTCTCCAGTCACACAGAAGTTAGAAATCAGAACATGGAAGAGCACATGCTCCCGGTGGGCGGGCACTTGGGCCCCACCTGCTTCTGTCTGCTGAATTAACCCGCCCCACTGTCCCAACAGGTGATGCTAATCAGTCATTAAGCAGAGATATATGTTGGTATTGATCAAAATACACTGAAATAGTTAAAAAATCTCCATTCATCTCCCCTCTCTTTTTTCTTTTCTATATGGTTTAATTTGTTTGGGTCTTAAGGAACATCATTAAATTCACAAGCTACATTTCAAACGAGAATGAGGAATAGCAACATCAATATTCCCACTAGTTTTCTTCTTTGAACTTTGGAAGGAAAATTTTCCTCAAAACTATCATTCTAATAAATATATTTTAGAATGCAAAATTTGACACATAGTTTAAGAGCTGGCCCTGCAGTTTCTCCACACTACACACTACAGATTCCTGCTTCAGAACCCCATGATGTCTGGGTGAGTCCACAAGGTAAGGAGGCCAGAGGCTTCTCTGCTCCTCTCTGTTGTATGTGCATTTATTCTACTACTTTTCATGGTGTGAATAACTAATGTCTCTCATGTTTAAGCATAAGAAACAGCTTTCTCTCAAAACTCTAACTATTATCCTTTATTTTGGCTTCATCTCTTTCTTTCCACAGGCATGGAAACATCATACACTCATTCCCAAGGAGGAATTGCGGTACTTCGCATCTTTATTCTTACATGGGGGGCCAGAAACTGCCCCATACATTATGAATGATGATGTGTTTTCATACAAGTCACAGAGAGAGGATCACTGTTCTAGGGATCAGTGCAGGATGTGATCCATTGTTTCTTTCTTTTCTTTTCATTTTTCATTTTTTCTTTCTTTTCCCTACAGGATATTTGAAAGAAAGTGGTTACACAATGCTGAATAGTTTTAAAAAACAAAGTGAAAGTTCTACTGGCATGTATGTGCATGTATTTCTCCTGCATATTGGTCAAATAATCCAATTGTCATTATGTCTTGCTAATACAAGGCTTTTGAATAGATTCTATACTCCTGCCTCAAACCACAGAGACAGCTCACAATTTTATCTTCTCACTGGGAAATTATTTTCTCCATACGTGTTTTGATGATGACAGCCTTTTTTCCATCTTGCAGTTCTTCCTCCTTGGGGGAATAGAAATATAAGGAATAATATCTGATTTGATACTTGCTGTTCTATCCACGTATCGGTGCAGTTTAAAAACTGTCTACAAACTTGCTAACAGCTTACTTTAAATCTATACTTTGGGAAAATGAAAGACAAGGAGGAAGAAAAGTAAGAGCCTTTAAAAATAATACATTTGAAAATATATATGAAGTATTTGGAGAAAAGATCATTAGTGTTTCTACTGGATATGAAGCATTGTATAAAGCTGTATCTATGGGAACTAGACAGAATAATTTCTAAGTTAAAGTCCTACTATTCAGCTACATAGGAAGCCTTACTTTAAGTGAGTGTATTTTCCTCTATACATGTAAAAATTTTTTATTTTTTAATTGTATTTTTTCTGTTACATTTAGTGCCCTTATACAGTGTCCCCCTCCCATGCAGCAATAACCACATACTTGTCCATGAATCCTTTTTCCTTTTTGCTCAAAACTTCTGCCTCCTGCCTCCCCCCACCTAGCTGTCCTCTATACATTTCTGAATTCAAAATTATCATAATTCATAATTAATTTGAGAAAAGGGTGATCAGTATTTATGTTTACCTGCTAAAATGAAATACAGTTGTAGCAAAGTAGCATAAACACAATTCAAAGTTGACGGGATTTATCAGCTTTGAAGTCACAATTTTTTATTTCTTTTAACTTAGGAATTGACATTATTTTGAATTTTAAATGTAAAATTCAAATTTATATTTGAATTTTAATAATTAATAATATAAATAATAATGTCAAAGGGTTGTGTGCAAGACTAAGGCTTTATGATAATGTTACCACATTATTTCACATCTTTTCAGAGCTCAAATTTTCATATAATGTGACAATATTATATAATGCACAGAAGAGGCAATTAAGTTGCTATTGAAGGTAATAAAAATCATACACTGTACCCAGTTCTATTGGTCAAATGATGGCTAAACATTTTTTTCTTTCTTAATGTATCAGGCTATGCATCCATGCAGTGGTTGCAAACTTCAGAATTAGAACAGAGTGACCTTAAAATTCATCTCATCTAAATTTCTAAATTTCCCCATACATACATTTAAAAAAAAACTTATATGTTCACTTTCCATAACAGGGGCTCACCCATGTGAAAACAGTCCATTCCATCGATTCCTTGATAATTTTCTCTTAAATATTATCTTTCCTCCTTATTTTCCATTTCAAAATGACACCTCCATCCACCCAGAATCCTAGGATTCACTCTGGCCATCTCCCTCTCTTAATCCTTCCATCTAATCTGTCACCCAATTCTCAGATTCTACCTCATTTTCATTTCTTCCATCAGCCTGTCTAAGCCACTGTTATGTCACCCTAATTCCTCCTCTCAGCCCATTTTCATCTATTCTTCACACATGCACAAAGTGGAATTTTAAAAAATATAAATGGGATTGTGTTGAGACTCATGCTTCAAGTTCCTCAATATTTATTTGCAATAAAATCCAAAATCCTTAACATGTTCTACATGGCCTTTCAAGCTCGAGCTTTCCTTCTTCAGACCCTCTGCCTGCCACCCTATGCTCTTGCGAATGTGTGCCCATAGCAGCCTTTTTTTAGTTCCTGAAGATCTTCTGAACACCATCTTACCTTAGGACTTTCACACGCACTGCTCTCTCTACCTGGAGTGATCTTGCGTGGTTAAAGCCTACTCACCCTTTCAGGTTCAGTTCAAATATACTTCCTCAGAAAAACTTTCTCTGACCTTTCACTTTTCCTTCATAGTGTTTACCACCACTTAAATTATATGCATGTGCATGTGGTTGTGCATGCATATAATTAATACATGTGTAATTACATATATAGTCATATAGATGAATGACTTGTATGATCTCTGTTCCCCATCTCATGGCAGTAAGCAGCACAGCTGGCTTGTTTCACTGCTGCATTTACCCCACATATAACTTTTTTTTCTGATTCACATTAAACACTTAATACATTGTACAGAATGCATTCATTTTTAATTATTAGAAATCATTAAACACCAGTTCAAAAGAACCTATGCACCCCTATGTTCATAGCAGCACAATTTACAACAGCCAAGTGCTGGAAGTGGCCTATGTGCCCATCAGTAAGTGAGTAGATAAAAAACTGTGGTATATCTACATAGTAGAACACTACACTGCAGAAAGAAAGAAGGAGCTCTTACCTTTCACAACTGCATGGATGGAACTGGGGAGTATTGTGCTAGGTGAACGGACCAGGTGGCAGAGGACAAATACCACATTATCTCACCTATAAGAGGAACCTAATGAATAAAACAAGCAAAATAGAACCAGACGCATGGAAACAAGAAACAGACTGACAGTGACCAAAGGGTTTGGGGAGGGAGATAAGGGAGAAAAGAAGGGAAAGGCACAGGTATAAATGACACATGGACATGAACAACAGGGAGGGGATTGACTGTGGGAGTGGGGGCCTGGGCAGGGCAGGGGAGAGCAATGGGGGAAAACTGGGACAACTGTAATAGAAAAATAATAAATTTAAAAATTATTAATTTGAAAGTTGTGCCATAATTGAAATTTGTTTTATAAATCAACTGATAAATGTGACTCCCTAGTAAGAAGTACCTTTTAATATAAAACAAAGTTGTGTTTATTAAACTATATTGTACTCAGTAAAAAGTATGAAAGCACTTATTTAGGTTAACCTTAATATTAATAGTGCATACCATACATATTTAAACTCACAGTCATGAGTCAAATAAATACACAATTAGCTTTGGGACAGAATGATCACCATTGGCAGTATCACCTCATTTACTGTTTGGCAGAGGACATTATCTAATTGCTCCAATTTAGCTACTATGTTTTCTAGTTAGTGATAAGTGGAATAAATAGAAATAATGCTTAAATATGATAACAACACAAATACAGATACCATTTATTAAGTACTTACCATGAGTTAGATGTATTTAATTCTTATAAGATATTATTATTACCCTATTTTACAGGTTGGAAAACTGAGCCTTGGAGAGCTTACATTTCTTGTCAATCTAGTAATAGAAGGAGCTTGGCATTGACCACAAGTCTGTCTGATTCCACTGTGCTGTGTGGTTTCTTAGGTGTCTTTTCCTGATCTACTCAGGGAGGGCATTACAACAGACCCCCTCATTTTGCTTAGAAATCTCCCCACAATAGAACGTGAAAGATTCAACTCAGAACTTTATACAAAAAAAGGTGAAGTAAAGAGAGCTTTGTGTTTATCGATAATTAAATTCAGTTTGTATACCTGAATGTGTAATTAAGAAAGAGATCATTAATATTCAGTCATGACCATGGTAGATTTTGGTATTACCACCAATTCTCCCAGAATGGGTATTGGTGAATGTGGGAGGGCTCTGCCTGCAGGGCCTCCCTAACCCCCTTCCCCTCCCCCACCCCCGGCCACCACGGATGAGAATAAGTCTACCAAGACATGATCTGCTTGGGGAGGAAAGGTGGCCGATCTCTCAAAGGGGAAGGGCCAAGAGCCTTTTCCTCAATGGCTTTTATTAGGTTCCTTTTGCACAGGAATACAGGTAAAGCTCGTTAATCATTATCAGGTAGTAAGGCTCAAATCATAGATAATGTACAAAGAACTCTGAGGGCCTATTTTGAGTCAGGGTCAGATAGCTAAATAGCTACAAAACTTTGAGGAACAAACTCACTTCTTGCTTGGACCCTTATTTAATTGAGAGCATTCTAAACAAAGCAGGTTTCACAGGATTTTACATATTCTTTCTTAGGCCTGATCACCCTAGGGAACCTGCCCTTTCCAGCACAGGGCTACACCCACCACCAGCATTATTTCAGGCTTAAGGCATTGTTTCAGGCTTAAGTCAGGCAGGGCTAGTAAGGCAGCCAAGAGGTTAGGAGACTTCCTTCGGACAGAATGAGGACTCAGGCTACGTCATAGCTGAGGGTCCATTACCTCCTTTTGCTATAGCCCCCCAAGTCCTTCCTTGGGACCTCCACATGATCATGCCTGTCTTAGGATGTTCCCCCCTTGGGGAATCTTACCTGTCATTGGCTAACCGATCAAGCACTGGGGCCAGTTATGGGTGAAGTAAAAAGGAGCAGAAGTGTTGCCCCTGCCAGGGAGATAAGCTTTGTCTCCTTAGTGGTTTATGGTCCGAAGGTCACTCACTCAGCCTTAGGCATGGGGGGATTACAGCTTCTGAAACCAGGCAGGGCAGTTCCCAACAGGTGAATCCTCAATCAGGAACTGCTCTACACTGAGTAACTAACTATATAGTAATTTATGTCTCCCAATTAACCTCTACAAGAACCCTGTTATCTGGTTATTTTCCATAAATGTGGAGAGTGGAACACACAGGGTGCCCACAGTTACTGTCACGGGCGGCAAGCTGGGAGGGAGTGATGCCTCTCCTCGCCCACCAGGGACAGTCGTGTGCACATCTCCAGGCACCGCACTGTGGCACTGCCATAGGGATATGTCACAACCCTCTTGAAGAGGAGGTGCCATCTAAGGCAGAGGCCCTTGGGAAGAGCTGTGATAGCCTGCTGGTCATATTTCTCCCAGCATGATCTTTGAGTTCTTCATGGTGGACACCCAAACTTGGACCAGTCCAGAATCAGGGTGACTCTGATGAGAGCCTCCCATGTCATGCTCCAGAACCTCCACTGCTCTTGTGGGTCTTGAGGATGCATTCCCAGACTTTGTTGTTTGCTGGGAAGGAAATTCTCATCTGGGTACATGCTGGCAGAGAGATCTCTGCCAATGACCAGGCAGACTATCCTCTCCTTATCTCTCTCTCCCACGAGTATCTTCCCTCTGACTCATTGGCTGAGGCTGGAAGCCCATCTCTGCAGGTTGAACAGATTGTGACACATTTCTGGTCCTCAGTGTGGTTAATTCCATTAAGCCCATTGCATCCCAGGCTCTAGAGTTTCAGACGTGCCACCCTGTTCTGATTTAAAGGCTATCATTTCTGACTCAAGCAGGTCTTCAAGCATGGTAGTAATATTTTACTGATTATCTTTTCTAACAAACAAATACAAATGTTTTTACACTCTGGTTTCACTTGCAGAAACTCTGTTAAAATATTTAGCTGTGAAGATCGAAGACAGTTTAAGAAGTGTTGTAGACATCAACTCAGCCCTTCAATAATGCGTTCGATACTTCTAAAAGTGATGGTAAATCAAGGATGAAATGAAACAGTAAACAGAGCGAAGGCAGATTTCACATATGGAGGCAGTTCTGTCATTTCAAGCCTCAGAAGGAGTGCTGGATCAAAATGCCGATTGTGATGGATGATGCTCACACGTCCTGGATGAGTTGCTTTGGCTGGTGACATAGACCATGCTTTTTGCACTATGTATTCTAACTAAAAGAAAAAAAAAATTAATGTATAGCAAAGTTAGCCTCACCCCATGGGAACCTCCATGCCCTGGGGTGTCCTTGTAAGAGATGCAAGTCCAGACACATCTTGCTGCAGCTTGCCCCACACTGGGTGACAGCAACAGTGAAGAAGGAAGAGGTCCACAGCTCTGCCAGGGCACCCGGGGTGGCCCCAGGCAGACTCCTCCTGTGCCAACCCCAACTCTCAGAGACAGACTCCATCCCTTACTGTTGTTTTTTAAGAGCCTCATTTACCAGCAGATTTTTCTCAAGCTTGGGGCCCTTTTCTTCCAGGGCTTGCATTCATGTTCCCTAAAAGTCTCCTTCTGTGGGTTTTCATTTCCCCACTGCAATGTTTCCCAGTTCTCTTTCTGGCCCTGGTTTCTATTCCGATTCCTCTGAAGTTATTTCATTCTGCTGTGTGAAAGGTTTACTGTTGAGATCCAGATTATCCACTGCCTGCTCTGATCCCAGGACTCTACATCAGATTCCCTTGTCCCCTTCTGGGGATGTGGATCTGGGGTAATGTGTCTCCACAAGTTGCAAGTTTGAAATGCTGTTCTAGCATTCTTTAACTGATTGAAGGGGCTTGGTGTCACTTGCCTCTTATCCTCTTGCCATGCCTCTAATTTCAAGAGTCATGGGATATAGCCACCTGTCCTCCACTACATTTATCAATATATTTAGACGAGGCTAATTCCCATACTGTACTGGGGTATCCATGACCTCTGGGGTGACATCACAGCATCACCCAAGTGCAATTGTAGTTATGTACCTGTGATAGACACTTGTCAAAAGATAGCACCTAATTGAGTGACCAGACCTTTCCATGCCTTCTGTTGGTGATGTAGCTCTATGGATGCCACATGGCAATGTGTGAATGTCCTGGCACAGCCCTACTATTGCCTGAAATAGTTCCTTACATGTGGTCAGCAGGGTCAGTTGAAACAGAGACCATATTACAGGAGGGATTTTCCAAAACTGTTTAAAAGCTGGAATTAGTACTGTTGAAGTAAAGATGAAGTAAAGCATCTCCTCTTATTGTTTCTTTTAAACTAAATCAGAGTCAGCAAATTACTCTGCACACCGAATCTGGCTTGCTGCTTATGTGTGTAAATATAGTTTTCTTGGCATCCAGACCCTTGGACTGTATCCTTGATTTTGAGGTTTGTTCCTTTGTGAACCCAGGGCTTCCTCGGTGTTTGTGAGTGTATTCAGAGCATGTTATTGTTCCTTCAGTAGAGCTTAGTTGATAGTGTGATCATGCAGAAGAATTTGTCCCAAAGAGATAGATATTTTAACTATAACATCAGTGGCTTGAGGAAAGAAGCTAATCAACTTCTGATTTTTCCTTTTGCTTACATAGCTGAGGTTAATAATCATAGTGTTCCAGAGCTGGTGGTCTAAATTCTATATGGAACTGAGATTATTTTTTTCTGCTGTTTGGTCTCATTTTTTCTGCCATCTATAAGTTTCTTTTTTCCTTTCTTGCTCTCTACTGGATTTAATTTTTTCTCATTTCCCTTTCCCCCTGCTAATTGGGAATTTATGTAATATATTTTTCTAGTGCATACTTATCAAAGTCTAAAGTTAATCTATATCTCTACAGTTCTATACAAGGTCTTTAAAATAATTATAATTACCTCTTTCCCCATGAGTTATGATGCATTTTTTCACATTTTAGTACACATATGCATTTTATATTGTGTGACTGCGTTCTCTTTCTTTTTAAGATAAATTATATGAGACATTATTATTATCATTTACTACAATTTATGTTTCTTTAGTTTTGCCCACATATTTGTAACCAAGCACAGCCCCAGCTGTCTGCTGCTTTGAAAGCCAATCTTTGAGAGGCAGGTGCTGGTGGTGTAAAGGAAAGTGGTATTATTCAGGTGCAGGCAACCTGGAAGATGGGGGGGCCCTTGTCTCAAAGCCCATCTCAGCATCTCAGGCGGCCTGGCTAGTTTATATAGGGGAACCACAGGAAGAGGCAAACCAAGGAATTTCTGGCAATGCGCAGACTCTCAGCTCTGCTCTTGTTTGTTCAATGTTATCTCCTGCATGCATCATCATGTAGTTTCATTGCTCCATCTGCAGTTTCACTGTTGGTATCTGGGAACAGGATGTGCAGGCAGCATTTCTGCTGGTTCTGATATGAGTTGCTGATGCTCATCCAATTTCTTGTGGTCAGGGTTGTTCCTTAGTTAATCAGGAGCTGCAACTACTGATGTCTATAAAATACTTGTAAGGAAACTTTAATACATGAATCTCCTATGAGTTTGTTAGTACAGCCCATTCTATAATTACCACCTGATTAATATACCATGTTTACTTCAATCACTGTTACATATCTAGTCCATTTTTGTCTTATCATTCTATCTTCTAGCTTAGACTCCCATCTGTGAATCACATTTCTTCTTTAGGAAGTGTGCATCTTTTTGAATTTCTTTTGGTTGAAGTTTATTATGGAACAATGCTGTCAGTTTTTATTTATCTAAAAATGTATCTTTGTTTTGTCCTCATTATTGAATTATCATTTTATCAGGAATATAACTCTACACTGACATTTCCTTTTAGCACATTGAAGTCTTTCATTCACTATATGTTGTCTTCCATTGCTGTTTTTGAAAAATCAGCTGTTAGTCTAATTGCTATCTTCTTAGGCAACTCATATATTATTTGTGGCTGATTTCACAATTTTCCCCCCTTTGCTTCTGTTATTCTTCACTCTCATTGTGGTGTGTCTTATTTATCAAGCTTGATTGGTATTTACTAGCTTCTTAAATTTGTATGTTGATGCTTTTCCTCAGTTGTCAAATTCTCAGCAGTTGTTTGATTATTTCTCTCAATTCTAGTCACACCTGCTCCAACTTCAACTCAGTGTTTATTATATCTTTCTCACTCTATCATACATCTTAACCTCTTTTTTTCTTATTTTTTAAATTGCCTTTTCCTTCTAGGCTGAATTCTAGAAAATTTCTTCAGGCATATCTCCTAGTTCAATAATTTTTCTTCAGCTAAGTTTTGATCACATTCATTGAATTTTAAGTTACAATAGTTATGCTTTTAATTTCTAGAAATTTTGCTTGGTTTTTAGTTCAATCTCCTAGGCCTTTCTTTCTAATGTTTTTCTCTTTACTATTTTTGACTATTTTTCTTTCCATGTCTTTTAACTTAATAAACATACTTATTTTATAATTAATTGTCTGATAACTCTAACACCTAATTTCTTATCCCTGATCTGCTAATTTTTGTTTTTGTTGCCTTGTGCAACAAAGATGATCATTGTCATTACAATTTTTGATTGTGGGACTTTTTTGATTGTGTGAGGGAATGGAAGCAATCCTTTGACAGTTAGGATGAAGGTAAGAGGGGATTTATCCAGAGAGGATCTGCATCTGCTCCTACTAGTTCTTGGGTCCCTCACCTACCTGCAATAGCTTTAAGCCAATGTGTAGGATTAAAGCTTTGGACTAACCACTTGGTGAGAATTTGGGCTGCACACCTGCTTGAGGCCCAGCATTTTGTATAAACTCTAGGTGGAGACTTTTTTCTTTTGCCCAGTCTAAATCTTTAAGACAGGACATTTCTATAGCTTTCCCCGGAAGAAAGGAATGTAGGTTTACCCCCATTTCCCATGTATCTTGGTTAGCTCTTTGGTTGCAGCTGAGGTGTTTTTGCAGGACAAGGGCGTACTTCTTACATTGGGCAGACCCCAGGCTTTGTCTCCTTCTCCTCATGTCCTGAAAAACTATAGAAAGTTAAGCTCAGGTTTATCTAGGTTTGGCAAAATACCCAAACCTTTGGTTTGGAAAATACCTGCCTCATTTGTTCTCTTCTTTTTCAGAATTCCTACTTTCCAGGTTACTGCTGCATGTATCTAAAATACTTTTAAAAATATGAAACACAGAATTTTTTTTTGTGGGATCATGCTAGAGACAAAGGCCTGGAATTGAGACTTTGTGAGAATATCAATTTACATCTCTATTTAGCTTTTAAGTAACTTCATGTGGGCATAAAATACATTTAAATGGGATTTTGGGGGGTAACATTTCATAAATTAAGCTTTAACACAATATTTATGGTGTTTGTTCTGATTATAATATTATTACATGCTCACTACAGATATTGAATGAAACAGAAAAGTATCAATAAGAAAGTGGTATTACCCCTATTCCCACCATCCAGAAGAAATCGCTACTCATATTTTGTTATATCTACTTTCATCCAGGTTTTGGTATGTTATCCTATTTTTAAATAGTTCAGAACACATTGCTTTAAATAGATTTATTTAATTGGAAGATGATTATTCTTTTTTGAGATATAAATTACAGGATAGCATTATTTCTCTCCCTTTCTATTCTGAGGTCAGAGCAGATCAGTTAACTGCTTGTGAGATAGTCTGCACTCTTCAGTGTAATCTGTCCTGCTAAATACAATCAAAATAATTCACTCAGAAAACCACAAGGGAGTAGTAACTGGAGAAACAGGGCCACTAGGTGAAGGCTGGAATGTGTCTGGCTATAAAAGATTAAGGCTGTGCAGCAGCAATGTTGCCATCATTTAAATGCCGCTGTAGGCCATGCCTGGGCTCCATTTAACAAAAAGGGGGTGTGTGATGAAATTAAGATTGGGATTGAAAGGATTGTCTGTATTTTACAAATAAAAGTGCTTCAATAGAAAAATCCAAGTACAATTATGAAGTTGCACATTAGCTCAGATGTCTGTGGGCTCATCCCTGAGGCAGGGATAGAATTGTATCCAACTCCCACTCAATGCAAAGACCTGACCATGCTCACCTTGATTCCCTGGGATAGATGGGGACCTTATGTCCAAGCTACTAAAATCTCTGCAAAAGGACGAAACTCCAATTGATCTGTAATATGTGGCCCATCAACATGCCTTCTTCTCCACTAAAGCTTGGAACGGACCCAATCTGTGGAGGTGTAAGAGATGCAGAACACAGTGAAAGAGGATTCCAACAAAAGAACCTAAGGACACAGATGTCAACAAGGCAAGACAACTTTGCACCCCTCCTTTTAGACCACAATGAGCCAGAAAATAATGTCATTTTTAAAAACTCATTTAACAAAAAGCCCTATGTGGGTGTACAGTACCGTTTGACTCCTTACTTAGGATGAGTAGGATTCCCCTTTTATTACAAAAAGCACAGGCTCTGGTGTCACAAAGACCTGAGTCTAGATGGTTGGTTGGTTACTTCCTGGCTGTGTGTACTCACAAGAGGTATTTAACATCCCATATATAACATAGTGATGATAATACTTACCATTGCAAGGTTGCTGGAGAGATTGAAAATGATGTCTCTCATGCACCTGGCACAAGGTAAAAGTCAGGTGATTCCACCTGACTATGTAAGTCTGTGATTTCTAGCACCGTTCCTTGATGATCATTGCTTTTAAATAGCTATCATGTAGTAGTCATCCTACAAATAGTCCCTGAATGAATGGATAAAGTAATCTGGCATAGAATAAATCAATCTTGGAAGAGAGAGGCAGATGCACTGCTGTTCTATCAACAAGCTTTCAGTGGGACCAACCTTTTTGATGAGTTCAGATTGGGTGTTCTAACTACTCCAAGGACAAAAATGATCACTTCTCTGCCTGCTGCAGCCTCAGGCATCTGGACTTGGTGGTGGCCCCTTGTTTCCATGCCTATTGCCTGATTCCTAACTCCGTCCAAAAGGCTGACCAGATGTCCATCTATACCAGCTTTGTCTCCCACCTCCCTTTGCCCTCTTCTCATCGACTTCTCAGCCTGTCCACCTGTAGTGCTCATGTAGCCAGGATTCACCTCCTCCCGCACGCCGCTCATGGAAAATAGGAACCGGATGGAAGCAGAAGAGAGGAAGTGTGTTTGCAGGTATGTCAGAGAGGACGTTGAAAGTTGAGCCCTGTGGTGAAAAATGATCAAATTGTGTTACTAGGAGACAAATTTAATAAATTATACCAGTGAGTTAGTAGGATGATGTCAGATAAATAAAATATTTAACACGATGTAATAATCCCACCACTGATGTTATAATGCTTGCATTTATTAGTCTAAAGCACTCCCTGATGAGACCGCTGAATGGCTGAACATGCTGGAAGGCTTCTCTCTAAATCATGGGATCCCCTGGAATCAGGGAATGGAGAAAACTGGGATCAGCTGCTTTGCCAACTTTTAGGTTTCTATTTAGAGGTACAAAAGAAAAAAATGAAAAAAAAAAAAGCTTTTATTCAGAATTCCCAGGCTCGCATAAAATAGAAATATTTCAAGACCAAACTGCTTAGATAAGCAACTCACAGCACTGTTATTAATTCATGTAGTAAGTGATTGGTATCCATTTCTAGATTATTTTCAGTCAATAATTAAACAGTACTACCTCTAAGGGAGACAAAGATGATTGAATTGTCACTATGTCAGCAGACCCCTTCGCTGGCTGATCAGTCCTTCCATAGTACAACTGCAGACTCACTGAAGGCCTGATTACCGTGTGTGACGCGGAGGGTATGGCTCCTGCCGCCTGCCAGCCACTCTTGGGTATCTCTGCCAGCCCCCCTCCCCCACCCCTCTGAACTCACCAGATATGCCTCCCAATTGTCAAAGAAACCTGGAAACCAAATGGGAGGCCAGAGAAATGGCTCTTGGCACAAATAACTCATTGGTAAGTTCTTTCAAGCCTGGGATGAAATTTGGGGTTATTGGTCAATGTATTTAGGTTATAAAATGATTTAATTAACCAGGCCCAGCTAGCATATATCTCCCCATGTGGTAGTTCCAGAGCTTCATCTGTGGTATTTCTGGTTGATAGAAATAGGAGATTACAATTATGTTTGGGGCAATGGCCAAATATCTACTGAAGGCTGGAAAATAGTCAGCTCTGACATTTGCAAGCAACACAGGGCTTTGTTGCAGCCTCCAGAGGTTAAAAGCTAACAATTTTACTGGCTGCATCACTGAAAGGTTTCTGTTTTGACAAGGAACTGGCAAGAACTACATTCCCTTACTTTGCATAAGTGGTTAAAACAGCTGTTTTAAGATGTTCTTCTGGAATGGCAGATGATAGCAAAAAGTATCAGCTGCCTTGCTGTTCCTGGGCCCTCAGGGCATTCTGGAACTCGGAAAGTTGTAAAACAAGTCCATATGTGCACAGGTATCCACTCTGATGCTTGATTTTTTGTTTGTGTGTCTGTTGGTTTGTTTCAAGATCCCCAAACAAAATAAAATGGTTTATTGGTAATGTGTATCTTAGGGAGAGTCTGAGCTTTTACACACAGATTTCTGGAGCATCTTTATTTCTGATGCCCAATTCATCCCTGATGCTAGTACCCTACCTCTAGTGTCCCCCTGGGTGTGAAGGGCAGTGCTCCAGGCCCCATGGAGTGGCCCCTGCTTTCCTGCTTATTTTGCTCTGATTTCTCCTAATCTCTCAGTTTCTCTCACTATTGGCTCCTTCCTATAGCATGTCGCCCACTCCTGTTTCTGAACCCCCCATCTCTCCAGAAACATTATTGCCTATTCACCTCCTCCTTCTAGCAGTTCCCCTTGTCAACTGATGCCCGTTAGCCTCAATTCGACACCAGCAGGAATCCCCAATTTGGTGTGCAATGAGGAAAGTGCCAACAGCTCCACTGTGATGCGGCATGGCTGCGAGGACAGCACAGCTGTGTGACAACTCAGTATTGTTGCTATTTCATTTTGAAGCACACGGCTGTGGGACAGCATGAATGTGAGGTGGCCTTGGGGCGAGCTGGTCTTTGGGGGAGGCACCTCTCTGGCTAGACAGCTGGCTTTGCTCTGGTTTTCTTCACCTGCTGTAGTCCACTCCACTCTGCCCAGTACCCGTCTGCTTCTCTCTGCTCCTGTGCTGGTCTGCTCTGATCTGTCTGGCAAGACACCTTTGGTGTTTCATCTTCAATGTTTCAGCTCCAGCTGAGGGAACACAATCTTCAGTCTTTGGTGGAAAGAGAAAGTGGGCTGTCTGAGCCAAAAAGGAGCTAACTTACACAGTCAGAAGTACCCACCCCTGTTCCCTGATTGATTTCTCCTGATGTGAATAAGAACTTCACATCCTCACAGTTTGGTCCAACAAGCACTGCCCTGAATGGTCACAGTGGAGCTGCTCTGATTGGTCAGTAAAAAATTGCTGATGGGGACTCAGCTCCAATTGGATGGGGAAAGCCTCAGTCCTATTGGTTGAAATACAATTCCAGGAACTCATTTATGAGGGCTGCCTCCAATGGCAGTGAAACAGTCCAGGCAGGCAGCTCAGTGCCAGAGCAGGCAGCTAAGTGCAGGCTTCTACCTAAAGTGTGGTTTGCAAGAGGCCCCTGTGTAGAAGTGGCTACTAGCCCCGCCCCCCCTCCTTTTTTAAATTTGAATCCAGTTAAGCCACCAGGAGTTCTCTTGGTAGATATCTTCTTTCTTTCTTTATATCTCCTCCAGTATTTGATCTTTTTTAAAAAGATTTTATTTATTTTTAGAGAGAGAAGAAGGGAGGGAGAAAGAGAGGGAAACATCAATGTGTGGTTGTCTCTCGCATGTCCCAAACTGGGGAACTGGCCTGCAACCCAGGCATGTGCCCTGACTGGGAATCGAACCAGAGACCCCTTGGTTCACAGGCCCAACCGAGCTACACTAGATGATATCCAGTATTTGATCTCATCTCAACCACATCTCAAAAATATATAGAACATAATCAAGGAAAATTCTAATAGGAAAAATGAAAAGTTTGAAATATTCCTATATAATAACACACTACTGGTATCTATTTGAAAAAAGAGTCAGTAGATAATTCATCTCTCTGGATTCAGAGGGATGGGGCCCTTGATTTTTGAGAGGACTGTGTGTCCCACAGGTAAAGGACCAGTGGGCTCTTCCTCTGGGAGGCTGATCTACAGAGGTGCGGTGAGAGGCAGGGAAGTGAAGCGGCATCCTAGCCTTGCTCCAACAGGCCACACAGATAAAACTGACACCATATCTAGAGTCCCGAGACAGCTCCAAAGCCCTTTATTAACCAGAGCCACCCGCACAGGCCAGCAGTAGCCTGCTCACCATGCTATTTGGGAAAGGAGACCTCTCAAAGGCACAATGATATTATCTTTCAAGCACCCCCTACCTCCCCCCATCATCAAAGACAATGAGGGGAGTAAAGTGTCCAGGCAGCTGTGATTGGTGACTATGTTTGATAGCTTTTTTTTTTTGTCTGCCAGAAGATTTTTGGGGGTAGAGAAAGAATGTAGTCATACTTTCTATCCACTTCCCTATTTTGTTGATTGGACACCTAGTTCTTAGGTCAAAAGATGAGCAAGCAGAGAGGGAAAACAGTAAAGCTGGCATTTCTGTTCTGTGCCAGGCTAGTGGGTGCTTTATATTTTTTCACCAAATTGTCACAATGACCCCAACTTTTAGATGGGGAAATGGAGGCTGACAGTGATTATATCCCTTGCTGGTTATGAGTAAATGCCAGAACAGAGATTTTAACTCAGGATTGCTTGCTCCCAACATCTGTCTTTCCAGTGTCTTAGGCCCCACATGTCAAGAATCCAGGTCCCAAAAGCACAGGGCACAGTAAAAGAGAATTTGGCCATCATTGGGGTTTCAAGTCAGCTTATTAGAAGTGTTTGCCCACATTCATCCTGACAGCTGGTCCAGGAGGGGTTGCGTCACACCCCTCAGACAGACAGGAAAGAGCTGAGATGACAGCCCACAGGGACAGGCATGAGGGTGTCCTCGGAGAAGCTCTAACCCTGGCGAGCGAAGGAAGAAGTTGTCAGGCAGGGGCTAAGGCCAACTGGACAGGCCATGTTATTTGCCTTTAAGTGTCCAGAAGTTCAGCAGACATTTCTGAAACTGGCAATAACATCCTATTGATTTCTACATAGCAGTTTATGATCACAACTGGTTCTAGTAAAAATTAATGGACTATTCGTTTAACCAACCAAGAAATTAACCACTATTAGGGAATGATTAATTATGATATAAAAGGACTAATGCTGAACAATAAAATCTGCTTAAATGATAGCGTAAAACCTATACATTTTTACAAATTTAACTTCAAAGCATACTGAAAATTTCAAATTTGATACTGAAAAGCATACTGAAAATTTCAAATTTGATGTTAAATTATATATGACAGAAAAATAATTTAACAAGAGCCAATTGTTCTCAAGCCCTAGATTTTATTAGTAAAGTTCAAGACATAGGAGGTGATATTAAATAAAAGCAATGCTAAATACCTCCTCTTATGTGGGTGCACAAAATCTACCATGTCATGGTTTTCCTCTGGTAGTTAGGGAAATATATGTGAAGTTCTATTTCTATAGCTTAGGACTTTATAGATTTAAAAGAGGATATTACTTCCAAATCTTTGGAAAAGATATAAGCAGGCAAAACCTAGTATTTTAACAAAAAACTTAAAATACAGCCTTACTGAAGAGCCATAAAAAACAGTAAAATTTTAATGACAAGGGACAACATGCAGAACAATTTGTATACACAATATGATTCAAAATGTAACGTGTGTGTGTGCATGCATGTGAGCAGGGAGGTTAGAAAAATAGACCCCCAAATAGGCCAATGTTTGTTGGCTTCTATAAAACATGTCGCTTTTATATTCAGAGAAAATAAGCAGTATGACAACCACACGACAGCATCCCCGATGTGCAGACGGCCACCCAGGACATCACTGGGCCAAGCCCTTGGTTGGCCGCAGGAAGCTGGAGAGTGTGGGGTCTGCCCCAAGAATTCCCTCAGCAGCCTCTCTGCTGAGCCCTCCTCCGATCCCAGCATCTCATGAGAGAATGTGCACTCAGGTGTTTGCTCTTGTTCATTTAAAATGTATGTGGTTAACATCTACTCCCCCAATGACATTTATATATCAATGGATATATGATTTAAATAAATAACTTTGTAATGGTGGGAATTCAAGAAGCAGAAGAAAGACATTGGTGGGGGCAGCATGCTGCTTAACCCCCTGAACCAGGACCCACTTGTCCATGTGGCATAGCAGCACAGTGCCCAGGCCCATGACAGCTTTAGGGGCCCATTAAAATGATTGAATTGTGAATTATTTTAAAATCAGAAGAAAAACTAAATACAATAACAAACGTAAAATAATGAATCCAGCCTGTATTATATTTGTCTTATACCAACAGAGTAGTACAATATAAATCTTAATCTTTTTTATGGAAGAAGAGGCTCATGGAGGCAAGAATGCCTGGGATTCATGCAAGTCACAATGCCGTCTGCCCTGAATTCATAGCGCACTGAGCTCATTGCACCCCTGAACTGACAGCACCTCTCAGCTCATTGACCGCTGAACGCAGAGCATCCGGAGCTCACGGCACCTCTCAGCTCTCAGCATCCCTGAAGTCATAGCCCCATCAATCAGAGCTCCTAATTGCATAACACCTCTGAACTCATCCCCTCTGAGCTCATGGCTCTCTAAACTCTTAGCACATCTGAGTTCATAGCACCCCTGAGGTCATTGCACCCCTCCCTAAACTCATAGCACCCTTGAAATTGTAGTACCCCAGAGCTCGTAGCATTTATGAACTCGTAGCACCCCTAGAGCACCGTGCTCATCCCACAGCACCCCCGCATTTGTTTCACCCCTGACTTGCAGCACTCTGCTAGATCCTGTGGTGCCTGAATCACCCTAGTTTATGAGGTAACCCCTGTCATAAGTTGTTATTCAAATATCTAATCAACGGCAGAAAATGTCACATTTACTGGCAAATTGGTATTACTGATCTATACAAACAATGTTTTTTGTGTTCTATTTTTATGTGAGAAAAGATTTTAGTACTTTTTTCATTTCTTTCTTTCTTTTAAAGAAAGGTAGACTGCTACATGCAGCGCCCCATTTGGATGTGTATGGAGTCCTGGAAGCCTGACTGCTCTACGTCTCCTGCAAACGAGCCTTGAGAGCTTGTTTGGAGGTTCTGGCAGGGGAGCGCAGCTACTCGTACACCGCTGACTGAAGACCGGCCCTCTGTTCTAGTTGGGAAGGTTGTCCTCCTCCGCCCAGCGCGCAGCCTGGGGAGGGACGCTCATGGATCGGTGAGGGAGGAAGAGGACACCTGCCTTGCCAGCCAGAGCAGCTGAATCAACCCTGGCGATCCATGAGGTGACAGATGTTGCAGCCAGATCGCCCTCACATCCTTAACACTTTTTATTGTACACAGAACAGAGTACACACGTGAGTGGAGTGGAAAAGCCTGGATTTCAGAGTCAGGAGAGTTTGACCTAGGATCTAACATCTAACAGATATTAAACCTTATGGGTTTTACTTAACTGGCCTGAGGTTCAGTTTCCTATCTGCTAAATGGGGGTAACATTTATTTTTAGAGTTTTAATATGAAAGAAATGCAAAGCGCTGGCACTTCTCTGGAAAATAGTATCCCTCAATAAATGGATGCACAGCAGATCAGTCAATAGCAGTGCCTGGACCTGACCTGTTCTGGGTGGATGATACTCCTGGGGTTTGTCCAGTTTGATGGGGAAGGCTGTAATGACTAGAAAGTATGACACTTGTCCAAAGGACGTGTTTAATAATATAACACTCAAAATTTGGTAGGAAATTAATGAATTAGGAAGATATACTTAGCTTAAAAATGTTCATGTTTATAAATGTACCATGCATGGCAATTAAATCACCTACTGAAATTCAATAATGATTTGGCATAAACCAAAAACATATGGGTTTACATAAAATGTAAAAAATAAGCCAGTGTAAAAAAAAATTACTGACATAGATATGTTCAACCATCACTTCTGGATTCACAGATAATTAAATTATCAAATACTTTGTGCCTCTAGTCACTGAGGACTCATTAGTGAGTGAGACAAAATCTCTCTCCTCATGGTCTTAACTTCTCCTGGGAAAGGGAGAAAACCAACAAGGAAATTGCATATCAGCGGTGTGTTCCTGAGAGTTCATTACATCATTTTGCCTTATAACCATCATATATTATTTCACATAGTGTTAATTGCTATGGAGAAAAAAACCAGGTTAACAGTATAGGTAGTAACATGGAGTAGAAGCATTGCAGAGGAGGTAAGTTCCGAACAAACGTTCAGAGAAGTTGGGAGAGTGTATCTTGCTCACTCTTTCTCCCCCCTGGTGCTCAGCACAGAGTCTGAGGCACTGTAGGCTCTCTGAACGTTTTACTAAGTCAATGTTATCGATATCATGAAAGTATCTAATATGACTGACATGATTTGATATTCTTTAATAATTTTTTGAGATTTATTTTAAGATATTTTTCCCTTGCTCAGGAAGCCATCAATTATCATTGAAATGAAAATGTTGCATCACCATAGAAACTAATTTGACTTTATTGGCTTCTGTTGGAAATGATGTGTGTGCATGCTTGGAAGTGAAGTCTGGTCATTCACATCCCAGTTCACAGTGAGTCACCAGATGTTGCATTTAGCAATGATGATGTTCGATTTTAGGAAACTGGGTCACAGAAAAGTATACTTGACACTAAAATTTCACTGAACATAATGCAATCATTGATGATTTAGAAAAGCACCTTAAGGTCTTGTGGTGTCTCCTGTGACCATCATTGATTCATGAGGAATTATAGGGTAGGCAGCAGAGAGAGATGGCACAGATACATTCAGACCATGATGGGAAATTTTATTGGTGGTTGGACAGGGGATAAATCACATAACTCTCACAAAGCTGTGAAATAAGTTCCACAGGAATAAAGATGAAGCAGTAAAAAGTTAAAAAGAGAAAATTAGACCTTCTCACATTGGAAACATAGTATCAAGCCATCCTGGAGGCTCTGCGTACTTTTGGCTTTGTGAGCAGGATGGCAGCCATCATGCACCTGTCCCACACCTGCCCAGGCTGTGGGTGCAGGGGTGGCACTGGCCAGAAGGGGAAGAGGGGTGCCTCCCCTTTGGGCTATGCGTAGCTAAGATCGCCTGCCCCGATCACATCCTCATGAGCCATGTGTGGTCTGAGGCTGCCTGTCTCTGCTGCTTCTGGTCTTGGTTGCCATTGCCAGTCTGTTTTGGTTTATTTTGCCTCCAACCCATTCCCAAATTTGTTTCCAGAAAGAGTTTATTAGTAATTTAAAACCCTTCACTTTTTGAAGCAACATAAGTGAGTTTGTGTTTTCTTTTTCATGGCATTTTTATTTTCATTTTAAATTTTATCTAGAAAAGCTGTGTCTCTTGTTGCAGTTTCATAAAGTGATTGGGAAAGTTAGACTCCCCCATGCATCTGGGGAGTGGGTTAACAGATAATATTTATCACCATCATCATTGCTACCACCACTCATACCTTCAAAGCCCTTCCATGGCTGCCATCCTCTCCGACACCCTAAAACACCACCTGTGATCTGTACACCCCTTCACCTCCCCTAGGGCTTGCTCTGGCTCTGGTAAAAAATATTCAAAGACCCTTTCTAATATTTAAAGAACCATGGAATCATGGTTCACTGATTCCATGGAACAGTTTCCTATAAACATATTACTTTATCTAATCCATAGTTTCAACTATTACATTCCATGTATTAACAGTTCAGTTTTGGTTTCATCTGCCAACAATTTTGCCAGAAATTGTGGCATCCCTCCAATCTTCAGATGCATTACCTTTTCAAAGAGCTAGATTTTTGAGACCATGCCTGCCTGGGATAGCTCTGAATGTGTGCAGGGGACTCTGGGCAGGGCCAAACATCTTTTGGAAACTGAACGACTTGGGCCAGCATGCCTGTAAGCCTTCACACAACGTTAACACAGAACGTTTTTTTCACAATTGTACCACTTGGAGCATGAACTTTGAACCACAACTTTCAAGTCTGACAATGGACAGCAGGTGGCACTGTCATCTTATGATTCCAGCCCTTAAGTAAGGCAACAACAAGGGAAAATTTCAGGTGCATTTAAAAATTTATTTATGTGTATATATTTTGTCTGCCAAGTCAGAAATGTGCTCCATTTTCTCTAATCAGGTTCATTTGCTTCCTACTGTGTTACTTCAATTGGGTAATAGTCAACCCGTCTTCTCCCCTGGCCATGTTCTTCCTTAGAGCCAGGTATGAGGCTTTAGATTTGCCCAAGTTTGGGCCTCAGCTGTAAGTGCGGAGCAGGCAGACAACAGAAATGCTGTATTTACATGCAGGGCTGGGCGTCCCTCCCACAACTCCAAGTGGTCTCAGGCAGGCACCCACTTGGCAGCGGGAATGTCCACCCTGGGTGTGGAGACTGTGGGTTGCCCTTCCCTGTCTGAGGCAAGGGAGCCCTGGGGAGGGAGTCAGAAAAGGGCTTGCCTAGGAAGCTGGGTGGTGGCCTGAGTGACTGGTGAGGGAGTGCGCTGGGGTTCATCCTTGCTGGGCCCCCAGCAAGCGTCTTTGTTCACAACCACTGAGTATGCAATGAGCATGGCCCTTGGGCAGCTACCAACAGCACTGTGAACATCTGTTCACCCATTCAATCACCCATTCAGCAAAGGCAGGCCTCCTACATGCCAAAAGTGCTCTTTTCTAATCGCCATCAGTCAGGAGACAGAAACCACACTAGTTATTTTAAGAGAGAGAATTTAATACAAAGAATTGTAAACTATGCATAAAGTTGTTAAATAGGTAACTAAATAGACAAAAGGACAAAAACAAAGTATCCAGGGGTGCTGACAGGAGAAGCAGTTGCCACCCTGTGCCTGGGGCACTTTCCTGAGGCTCCAGAGTACCTGGTGGTGCATCTTGGTCTCAGAAGAAGGCTCTGTTCAGCCAGTGCTAGTCTCTGAGCCTATGGGATGAGGGTGCTTCTGTGGATGTTAGAAAAACTGCAAACTGCATTTGGCTGCTGCTGTGGAGAGGAATTACCATGTTGGGGTGAAGAACTGTGTCTAAGGGGACACTCAAAGAAATGGGGAGCCAACAGGAAGATCAAGTGCCTCCTTCCTCCTCCCTCTAGCGCCTCCCACTGGCAAAGCCTGAAGAGTACTAAGGGCACAGCAGTGGCGGGGCTTACAGTGCCAGTGCAGGTTTTGCAGGGCAGGGTGTGGAGACAATAGATGAGTCGCCAGTGACACGCTCACAGAACTTCCCCCACGGACTTCAACCCGGGACCACAGGCCTTGGGACTGGAGGATCGGTCCTTTCTTACGCTATGTGGCTGCTAGCCTAGAAGGGAGAATGTGGTCAGTTGACTCATTCATTTCCTTTTATTGCTTCGATGTGACTTCAAATTTCATTCAAAATAGTAGAACTTATTTCCTCTCTTTTTAGTTTGCAAATAAAATTTTCTCATTTTATCTTTTCACCCTCCCCCCATTACCTCCTCATATTTTCTTAGCAAGGATTTACTTTTCACACAAATCAGATCCCAGAGGAGGAAAATTATGTCAAAATGTCACCCCTTGTCTTTTGTTAAATGCAGATGGACAAGGTGAATTGAATTAATGCACTTTCAAACTAGACAGAGCGACAACACTTTCAATAGCTTTCATTATGATGCTAACACCTCTTGTCAGGTATAATAAATTTGACACATATTGGCATTCCCATTCTTTGTTAGGATGTTGGCGTGTGCTTTAAAAAAAAAATCAAGAAAAGTGGAAGTGGAAGAGATCAGGGAGGTTTGGATTCAAAGGAGAGAAAACAGAAGTGAATGGAGAATTATTTTTAGGACCACTTGGCCATTGCTCTTTATTCAGGAAATGTAGTTACCTGGGACAGCAAGCAAAGTGGGTACACGCCAGTCAGAACTGTGCATGGCAGAAAGTGAGGGCGGCAGCTGTTGGACGAAAGACACCAAACTAGAAATACTAAGGGAGGGTGGGCTGGGTGCCATCTGTTGGCAATATAGCTACTTCTATGTTTTCTCTCATGTTTCACAGGCCAGAAACTTGGAAACTACATTTCTCCTTCTCCCTTGCCAGGAATGTTCTGCACACATTTTGGATCCCATCAATGAGTTGAGTTCACACGATATCTGGCAAGTGAAATGGGGACAGAAGCCATTTTGTCTCTTCCTCCGGAAGACACGTTGTGGCCCTTGCCAGACAGGCCTCACCCAGCAGCCTGGGCCGATGTCTTGTTTGTGTCCGGCCTACAAAGGATCATTTGTGCGACCTGCAGCGATTGTCTGTAGGCTCCCGACTGGGAACATTTCTTCTCATCTTCAAAACAGCAGACCCCAAAGTTAAGGTTTTCCCTTCTTCAGGCTTCCAGTGGTTCTATAAGCACCGCGATCCCTCTATCCAATCCCTTTCTGCTTGATATGCTAAGAGAGGTCTCTTCTTTCTTGAGCAAATCCCACTGATTTGGAGGTATGTGTGGGGGAGGGGGTGTCAGCTCAAAAGGGCACATTCCATCATAAAGTCATCTTCTCTGATAAGTGACTCTTACTCCACCATGTTCGCCATCTAGACAAGTTTCAAGAAGCTCAAGAGATTTTATTCTCTACATACCTTGACAACCAAACTTAGATTTGGACAGATCTTGGGGAATTCAAAAATCTCTTGGTCTCCATCCTGAATTAAAATATCCTTATAGTATCTTTAACGTACAAGGGACAGCTGAGGCAACGACTGTTCTCGTTTGCCCGTCTGAGCTAGCCGGTCCAAATCAGAAGCAAGGAGAGGGGGCTCTCCTTCCTGGAGACGGCATTGACTGAGAGTCACTTTTCATGCAGTGCATCTGACTCAATCCTTTATGAAATGTGAAATTTAATATTCATCCCTGGAATGAAGATTCATCTCTTTAAAAGCTGCTCACCATCTCACTGGGTGTTAGCACTCACATGGGAAGCATTGAGAAGCCACATCAATTCTGCTTCCCAGGGGTTCTTGATCTGCAGGAACAGAATTTAGTCCCTGAAACTAAATTCTTTTGAATAGTACTGGTCCCAAATATACTTTTTGGTTTTGCTGTAGTTCCTACTCTTTATCTTTAAAAAAATCTGTCTTAAGTATGCATTATCTTATGAGTTTATAATTATAAAAATATTATAAATTGCAGGTGGTTAAAGAAAAACTTTAAAATTATTTCTCACTCATAATTTCTTGAATAAGTTCTTTCCTTGGAAATACTGAAAAGTAAAAGGATCGTTCATTGGCCAAAAGAGCGATCTCGATGGAACTACCCAGACTCTCTGGTCATGGCATTTCTGAGAAGGGACCATGCTGAACTGTGCAGACCAACTCTGCAACAATATGGTCTGCTCATTTGGGTAATATATTTAGTGGCAGAGCTGAGAGACATTGGTTGATAAAACTTAGTATCTGCTTTCATAAGTGTTATCACACAGATTGTCCTACGGGTTGGTCACAGTGGTGCTGCAAAGAGGCTGCAACAAGCAGTAGCATGCTCCCATCTGACAACACGGGAAAGAGGCAAACTTTACAGCCATGAGAGCCCGGTGGCCCGGTGTGGCCAAGACAGAATCAGTGAAGATTCCGCCCTCCAATTTTGGCATGGTCCTGGTAATCCTTGGACCAATTAGAAGGTAAGACAGGAAGAAAAATCTAAACATTTCAAAAAAAGTAGAAATTGAACCATTCAAGCTATTCTAAAACCCTAAAGGGTGAAGAGAGTAATTTTATCCTGTCACTCAAAGAGCTGGGATTCTATTTGACCGCAATCCCTAGCCAGCCTTCCAAGCCCTTGATCAAGGACCACAGCCACCAAGACCCCTCAGAGACCCTACAAGACCCACTTGTATGCTCCTCTTCACAGCCCTACACCTCCAGTGAACACACCATGAATGTTGGTTGGGCCAACACAGGGTGCCCCAGATGGTTCTCTATTTCTCCCAGTGTCTTGTTCTATCTGTTGACCAGATTGAGAGTCTGGACAAAAACTATGTGCTGGAGAGACATGCACAACACTGTGGCTAGCCTACAGGCAGCCCAGCTCACATGAGGTTGACCCAGGACACCATGTGGCTACTTCTGACCCCCTGGCAGCCTTCCCTGGTATATCCAAGCACAATTCCTGCACCAGGAAGGCAAAGAGGCAATCCTCCCTGCAGGGCAGTGTCCCGCATTTTTACAGCTATCCTCTTCTTCAGGAGCTAGCTCTTCAGCCTAGTACATGCATGACATGAATAAGAGAGGATTGTGAACTCATGGAATTGGGAAGACAGTAGAGAGATGGCCTCAGGGAAGGAAGGATACAATGATGCAAATAATATCATCATTCTCTCTCTTCCTTTTTCTCTCTCTCCAGCTTGTCTTTGCTTATCTTGGTCAGCTGGGTCCTTCTTTCCCTTCTAATTGAAACAGATTATACCCACCCAGCAAAGGGCACTGCTAAAACCAGGGTATGTCAGGTCAGGGAAGCAACCCCAGAGGAAGGGAACCTCCCCCTTCCCCTCCAGTGTATAGGACCAGGGAAGGTCTCTCACTCTCCCAGCAAGGGGGCCACACTCACTGCTGTGACCTGTCAGTGAGTATGGGGCTGCTGCTATCAATATCCAGGCAGGCCATCAGGAACCAAAAAGAGCTGAGAACAAGCAGCTCCCCCCCGCAAAAAGGGCGGCTGTCATACCCACATTGATGTCTACTACGGTGACTTTTTTAAAGAGTCAGTATATCATTTGTGCAGTGAGTCCCTCTAATAAAGAATACAATGAGGAAAATGAATATTTGACCCTGCATATACACACCCTGGCACAAGTACCTACTGGCAAGTTCTCTTCGGGTGAGCAGTGGAATTCAGTTCAGAAGTCATCTTCTCTGACAGAAATTCACAGGGAGGCATCCGACATGGCCTTTCTGGGTATTATGCCTGGCTCAAGCCAACATTATCTGTCACTCAGTTTCAGGAACATCTGACACACCTTTTCCTGCTGAGAGTTAATTGCCCTATTTTCAAACCTGGAACTGTCCCTCCTGTGATATTTTTCCAATCCCAGTGATATATTTGTCTAGCCAGCAAGCACTGCCAAAGCCAGAGCTATTCTGGAGAGGAGTTAGGGTGGGGAGCAGGGGAATTATTCAGTAACACAGTAAACAAAAGGAAATTCTCTCTGAATCAAAAGTTACAAAGCAATTGCATACTTTCCTTAATAACACATGTATGGTAATAAAAATGGTTTGCCATCCATTTTTAATCTTCATGAAATGAATACACTCAATCATGGAGGTTGTAGGGGAGCTGCTCACTTCAAGTAATGCAATGAATATATTACAAAAGTAATTAAGTGAGAACTCAAGTGAGGTAGAGCCATATTCTATACCAACACTTCTTCATAACCACATTTTAAAAAAGAAAACAATCTACAGGAAAGACACAGGAGAAAGATAAATAAAAAGTAAGACAATAGATATGCAAAAATAAATAAGTTTCACCTTTGAACATTAAGCTAGGCCCTACACTGCTATACCCCTAAAAATATTAATTTTTTTTTACCTAACAATGAGGAAACAATAAATACTCACTTTAACCTCTACTTTATTAATTTATTACTAATAGTTGCTGATCACTTGCTATGTATAAGACATTCTTGAAAGAATATAGAGAATACCAAACAAAGCACAAAACACTGATCGTTGCCTTTCAGGAGATTAGAGCCTAGTTGGGGAGTTAAGTTATATCCAGTTCACACAAAACTACAAAATTAGGTGAGGTGGGTAGTGTGTCCTACGAGTAGAATGCATGCTATTTTCTTCTGAAATTTAGAAGAAACGAGAAATTATAGCAAAACCTTTTGGAGGGGCCATTTGTCCTTGGCCTTGAATTGTGGGATTCCATACGTGGAGATGCTAAGGGGTACCAGGGAGGGTGTACACTGGAAAAGCACGGTGGGGTGTGGCAAATACTTGAGCATGAAAAAATAAAAAATCCAGGTAGGAAGTTAAGGCAGCTGGAAAGGGAGATGGTAACAAAATTGTGGGGGCCTTAGGTGCTAGATCAAAGCTTTTCAAACTTACGATGCTGGTAGAAGGAGGCTGTTGAAATGTTTTGAGAAGGGGAGTGCACTGGTGAACCTGGTGATTTAGGGAAACTTTCTTGTCCTTTGTCAGGCAGAAGGACAGTCATTGGAAGCAGAGAAACTGGGAGTGTGGAAATGGGTAAGCTGGTCAGAGCTTGGGGGTTGCTTCAGTCTGTTAGGGCTCCCATAGCAAAGTTATCACAAACTGGGCAGCTCAGACAACAGACATTTGTGTTCACAGTTTTAAAGACTAGAAACCTGAGATTAAGGTGTCAGCAGGGTTGGTTTCTTCTGAGGACTCTCTCAGTGACTTGTAGTTGGCCATCTTTTCTTTGTCTTGCATGGTCTTTCCTTATGTGTCTTCCTATAACACCACCAATCATATAGGATTTGGGCCCATGCATAAGACTTTGTTTCACCCTAATTACCCTTCTAAAGGCTCTGTCTCCAAATACTGTTACATTCTGTAGGACAGTAGTCCCTCCTTATCTATAGCTTTGCTTTCTGTGATTTCAGTTACCTGTAGCCAGTCACAGTCTGATAATATTTAATGGAGAATTCCAGAAGCAATTCTTAAGTTTTAAATTGCATGCTGTCTTGAGTAGCATGATGAAATTTTGTGTCATCCTGCCCCATCCCACCTGGGATGTGAAACATCCTTTTGTTCAGCTTCTCCACACTGTATATGCTTTCTGCCCTTCAGTAACTTAGTAGCCAACTAGGTGAGCAGATCAATTGTGATGATGTCACAATGTTTGTGTTTAAATAACCCTTAATTTATTTAACTATGGTCCCAAGTTGAAGAACAGTGATACTGGTGATTTGGATAGGCCAACAACGAGCCATAAAGCACTTCCTTTGAGTGAAAAAATATGTATGCATAGAAAAAAATACAGTTTATACAGGGTTTGATACTATCCACAGTTTCAGGCAAACACTGGGGTTCTTGGAACAACTTGTGGTGAAAGATTGGATGTGTGGTGAAGGGAGAAAGATGTCAGGTGAGACTGTAGGCAAAGGTTGCTATTTATAAAAGGTAAAGCATGGATGAAAAGGAAGGAAGAAAAAGAATAAATATAGTAACCAGAGATAAAAGCTTTATTTTTTGGATAGAGTGGAGTCCCACACATTTAGAGACAAAGGGGAAGTAGGGAAAGACAGAAACAAAGATGATTCAGGGTAGCACAGAGGAGGGCTTAACTCTGGCAAAGCAATTTCTTCCAGATATGAGAGGGTAATCTTTTAGTTAAGACAAAACAAAATGGAGAGAGTGCAGATGATTGCAAAGATACATTAAAATGTAGATGGAAAACAAGGAAACTCACACCTGGTGGTCTCAATTTTCTTGGTAAAGCTTGAGGCAAGATGAAGTAGAAACATCTGGATTAGTTACTAAACTTGAGTTTTATGTTTGGGAGTCAGAAAAGCTGTTGGAGCCCCAGCTCTGCTGTGGGGTCCTGAGCACTCCTTTCTTCACCTGTTTGCTGCTAAGTCAGAAAAGCTACCTTCCTTGAGCACAGCTGAGATATGACTGTGAAAACATTTGGCAAACTGGAAAATCTTCTAAAATCATTGTCTGTTATTATTATTGTATTCACTTATTATGAGTGTGAAGATTAGCCACAAATAAAGCAGACCCTTCAGAACCACCTTGGATCCAAATGGATCTCAACCTTCAGATGTTCTGGGGCCCCTCCATGGACCAGACTGGGCTCAAATAGACCTGTTCTTCAATATGCTAGGTAGACAGACCCCTTTTCCCAAGAGCTTCCCACCTTGATCCTGGTATTTCCACAGCATGACGCACTGAAACAGCTTACCACAACACCCAGAGTAATTCAGTGCTCACACAGTGAGACTTCACATGAAGCTAAGTGCTGACACTTCATAAATTACTTTAGTTTCTTGCATTTTTATATCAGGTTGTTATATTCCCTTCTAATCTAATGTATTACTTCAGGACACAATATCATTCTAAAACTTTGGACATATTATAGAAAAGATTCTTTGCTTCCTTGGTATATATCAATGACTCTTATCATTCAAAAATTTCCACTATTACTCTTGGATTAATGAACAGGTTGGTTTCCAAAAGTTTGAAGTCAACTATTTTTCCCATGATGGGAATTTTCTATCACAAAGATTATATATATGTTAACTAGGTTTCTAGGTAAACTTACAAAAATGTTTATAACTTTTTAATAGTTGACTGTAAAGAGAACAGGGCCCTGACCAGCATGGGTCAGATGGTTGGGCATTATTCCACAGAGTGAAATGTTGCTGGTTCGATTCTTGGTTGGGGCACATGCCTGGGTTGCAGGTTCGGTCGTTGGTCAGGGCATGTAGGAGTGGCAACTGATTGATTATCTCTCTCACATCTATGTTTCTTTTCTCTCTTTCTCTCTCCCTTCTCCTCTCTAAAAACAATAAATCAATAAACATTTTAAAAATAAAAAAAAGAGAATGGGACACCACAGCCTTATACCACCCTGTCCAAAGCAAGTGAAAGTGTTTCCTTTACTAGCCTTCTCAGAAGCAGAGGGAAGATTCTTTCTCAGAAACACTCATTGCCTCGAACTGGGTTATATGCCCATTTCTAAACACTTTCTTTGGGATAATGTGTGTTCACTGACTTTACCCATTTGAGGGTAGGAGTGATGTAAGGTCTCTTTGAAACTCCTGGGCTGTGAAAGGACCAATAACTGAATGAAAAAGGAAAATGAAGGGAGAATGCTGGACAACCAAACCCAGCACCCAATTCACTACACGTGTGCTACAGAAAGAAGCAAGAAGTGTTTTCTCTCGGCTCTTTGTACAAGGCAAGGTTAAAAATCTTCAACTTTATCTATCCTCATTAGATCTCTCTTTTCAGTATACCCAGGCTTTTACTGCAGTTAAAGTAGCCCACATCAAAAGAATAACCCAGCCCTGGCCGGCAAGCTTAGTTGGTTGGAGCTTGTCCCCCCATACACCAAGGTTGCAAATTTGATCTCCAGTCAGGTCACACACAAGAAGCTACCAATGAATGCATAAATAAGTGAAACAACAAATAGATGTCTCTCTCTTTCTCTCTCTCCCCTACCCCTCAAATCAATCAATAAAAAATAAATTCAATTCCCCTGAATTCTTCATGTCATCCATTTCTCCAATGCCCATTGGTGTTGCTGTCCTCAGTTGACTAGTAAGAAGAAGCTAGATAGAAGCTGGACACACTAAAGTTGGTAAGTCACTAAGTCAGATATTTGCATTTTTAAAGTAGATGATATTTCTACCCCAATATCCTCATAAACCACAGGCCAGTGAAATTTCAGGCTGCATAAACATGATGAAATAATAAAGGAAGAATGAAATGGAAACAGTGATGTCAAGCAAGCCAGATGTACTTGGGTCTGGCTATGTGTAGGTGTCTTTCTCTAGATACACCTTCCTTACTATTTCTATTTTTGCAACCTTCTCTTTCCTTAATTTTTAGTCCACTGACACCCTACAAGCTCTAAGGGGACACCTGAGAGCATTTATGACAATGGCAGCAGGGGAAAGAACAGGGTAGGGGACTGTCACATTTTGATGTAAGTTATGGACTCCTTGCACATGCATCTATCAAGTAAAGGTCACTGCATGGAGTTACAGATGAATTACTAGATAGATATGTGACAAATGATAGAAACACACACACAGTATTCCATTAGCTGTAAGTCATCATCCATTATGAGAAACAGTATTATTTTATATAACATGAAGAAAGGAAAAAATACTGCCAATTATAAGAGCCATCAGTATTAAAAATGAAAAAAAAAGTGCCTTGTAGAATTGATGGAATGCAGCATCTATATTCTTTCCAAAATTAATTATTCTCTAATTTAACTGCAGTTTAAAATGAGTAGGTAAGAGTGATCATATGTCAAGAAGGTATCAAAGGAATCTCTCATTTCAGTTCAGGAGTAGCCTTGAAGGTAAAGATTCAAAAAGTAGTTTTTCTATTTTGCTAAAAATCCAAGCAGATTTTCCCATTTCTGGGCCCTTTAAACTATCCATTCAAAAATCCACTAATTGTGTATGAGAACACACTGCATACAAATTGGTGTGCGTGGCTCTGTGGAGAGTACAGATAAAAAGGAATGGTTATAACAATTCCTAAGATGTTTATAACTTAGTTGAGAGAAGAAATAATACAAAATAAAAATTTAACAGAGAAAGCCATTATACATGGTGTGGGAAAAGTAGGTTTATAGTTGTTCATATGGAAAAATATAAAAATTAATAAATCGTAATATAAGAATAAACTCTGTGTTTCACGTAGTTACAACTGTAAACCACCTTTTGCCCCATCCTGTATTATGTTCCAAATGATTCTGGAAGGATCACTATGGCCTGGCACCATAGGGGAAACTTTGGACTTGAACTGTATCTTGAGGAATGGGTATGATCTGGGCAGTGGTGGTAGGGGTTCTGTACTCTACTAGGGGAGGGAAGAGTGAAGTGCTCTGATGGGAAAACACACCTGAGACCTGGTGCCAGCTGGTTGCTTATCCGCTCCATCCAAGTTCCATTACAGAAAATAGCTGGAGAATCAAAGGGACAGTGAGTAGACTGGCTTAGTGTCTTCTGCCTTCATCAGATTGCTTTTCTCAGGATCTTCTGGCCACTGATTCTAAATGAGGTTCTTCTAACTCAGTTATTAGTCATGAGTCCTGGTTAACTGGATTCTCTTTATTCCCCAACTACCAGTATCATGGGATCTGTTTGTAGAGTTGTTATATGGTTGTATTGGAAAATACTCCATGGTATTTTAAGAGCCCTTGCTCAAGGAGACAGGACTATCAAAACTCACCCTCAATCACAATTTCCTCCCAAGTCTCTGAGGATCTAGGACAATGATTAGCAAATCAAGAGTTAAGAAATGTTTGTGTTGCTTATTAGTTTGACCCAAATCCCACTGCAGAACTCCAATAGACTGGGCTTGGCCCTGGCCAAACTCACTCATCCAGGACTGAGGCCCAAGTAGCCATTTTTCTCTCTGCTCAAACCTAAATTTCAGATTACGCTGCTCCATAAAGAAAGGTCCACTGTATGCAATCTTGACTGAAAAGAACTAGAACAAAGAGTTCTCATTTCCTATTAAAAGCTTATGCCTATCATCAAGCTCAACTTACCTGAAAAGGTGACCTTATCAGTGGGGCCAGCTGGTCTCTTCTTTGAGAGTGGAGTCAAGAGGACAGACACAGCTCCCTCCTAGAGACTCACAAGAGTGATCTTTATTTCTGACCCAAAAATTAGACTACATTGGGCTGGCAAAGGAATAAAACTTAATTTGCATATGATTCTTTTTCTAATAAATATTGAAAGAATAAATGATGTGAAAATCTAGGAGCTATGAAGACCTGAGAAGGAGGAAAAATATTCACTAATATACACACACACACACACACACACACACACACACACATTAACAATCAGAATGTTTCAGATTAAAATAAAAGTAAACACTTTTTCTTCAAAAGTAAGTTGGGGAGGAAAAGAATCTCCATTGTTCCTGATATATCAGAATTATTACAGCAGCTCTGTACCTGGCACCCTTTTGCTGCCAGTGAAAATGGGTTCTTGCAGTGTAGCGAGAGAGGAATTTCAAAAGGCACACATGTGGGAGAAGTTTAAGTGTAGTGGCGAAGGAAAATAAAACACCTTGGGGATGTAGAGGCTCTAACAACTGCCCGACGATTCTTGATGATCAATCACTCCTGTATTTTCTTGGTTTTGGGGAAGAAGCTGGCTTGCTTGCAAACTATTCAAACTACTTACTGGGTTTTCCTGGGCTTGTGCTGGGCTCTCCCTGCAACCAATCCCTTTCCTGGGTGACCAGGGGTTCCACGCCCTTATCCAATCTGATTCTTTCCCCAGATTAGACTCCTCCCCTTTATGCCATTCATTTTGGCTCCTACTGCGCATGCTCCAAAGTTTTGCCACTATCATCTAGTTTCTATTGTGCATGTCCTTTCCTCCCCTCTGTTCCATCTTTGTTTCTACTATGCATGCACCTAGCGGAAGAATTTTCCCTTTAGTGCTTATTCCTCCCCTCCACAGTCAGGGCGAGTGGATCTGGGCTGCACACCCAGGAGATTTGAAAGCTGGTCCTTCCTCCTCAACACAGGGGATGGAGAGGTGTTAATCCCCTTGGCAGGAACTAGACTCTCTCCAGGGGTGTCTGAAGCTGTAATTTCCAGACTTAAGCCTGATTACGTGTAACTTCCAGAATCCACCAGGCCCAGGTCTTTTCTAGACTTCTCTTTTTGATAACTCCTAGTTGCCTACATTAACACTTTGGGCCATCCCGATATGGACAGCTGAGTCAGCTCCTAGCTTGAAATGCCAACTCTATACCCTCCCTACCTTCACTTGCACGTATAGCCCTCATCTACCACCATCATGACTCAGCACCTCTGGCTTTGTCCAAAATGGACAATCGTGAAAGATCCCAGAGAGTTGTTGATTTATTCTTTGTTTTAAATTGATCAATCAATTACTGAAAATAAGCTATGAGTCCTGTCATTCTGTGGTAACAACAGATTATGGGTCTACTTGTCTTAAAAGTGGAGGAGGGTGGGGATTCTAGCCAAAGCTGTCTGTTCCTGCTACATTCAAAACAAAAGAAAGAAAGAAAAAGGAGCCAGTGAGACTTTTATTTGTCTGCACAGCTTCTGTACAGTAGTTCTAAGCTCTTACCCTCTGGAAAAGAAATCAAATCTGAAGCATAAAATGTGATTATCTGATCAACTCTCTTGAGGGTTGATTGAAGGAGCTGAAGTAGAGGTTAGAGGCCTAAGTGGCTTTCTGCCTTTTTAAGGCCTAATGTTATTAATCTCAAAACGTGCAGCTCAACAAAGGCAAACTCACATGTATTCTGACTTCCACCCACCCGCCGATTTCTCACAACTGCTCATTCACTGCTTCTCCCAGCCCCTCAGTCTAATGGTTCTTGCTTCAGACTGCTGTCCCTTCCCATACCATGTCCACCAGGTCAGAAGATCATGAACACACACACGTATATGTGCATATATGTATATGTATATATGTGTGGTTGATCATACAACACACAAAACATGCACGCACATACCCCCTATACTCACAGAGTTGTATGGGCACACACATTACACCTGTACCTACATATATGAATTTTTAAAAAACTACCTGAGCCAGCTGGCTGAACTGGTTGGAGCATTGTCCTATACACCAAAAGTTTGCAGATTTGATCCCGTCAGGGCACATACCTAGGTTACAGGTTTGATCCTCCACTGGGGCACATATGGGAGGCAACTGGTCAATGTTTCTCTCTTATGGTGAGCTCTCTCTCCCTCATTTTCCCTCTCCCTCTCTCTCAAATTAATAAAAACATATCCTTAGGTGAGGATTTAAAAAATTATCAGAATGCTTCTTTTTAGAGGCAAACTCCTGGCTCTCCCTCCTAGCATTTCCTGTTTGAGTTCACAGTGGATGGTGTTCTATTCAAATGTTGTAAATAATACTCTCCAACTAAATGACAACTTCTGGAAAGTTACTTCTCTATGGTTTTCAAGGCAGAATTGGAATGGGGGCAATGATGAAAGATTTGAGCTCTTCAAACATCACTCTATTGATTCATGTATGAAAAATATAGTACCTATCAAGGCAAATAGCACTATGTTAAATGTAAAATGTAACACCAGCTGTGGTGGACACTGTTGCCAATACATATATTTCACGAAGTCAATTGACTTTGAAATGGAATTTTAGCATTGGTGAAAGGAGTCACACTGAATCTCTTATCTATATGAACACTATCTTCAGCAGAGAGGAAAAGTGCACATTCTCTTATAACCTACAGAGACAGGAAACTAAGCAAACTTCAGGAGGCATGTTTGTTTCCTAAATTATTTATTTACACCTAGATGAGGTGGGCAAAGATGGGGAAGGAGGTAGGGAGGGCAGGGGAAACTGGAAGGTCCACATTATAGGCCTGCCAGCTGACCATGACTGGGGCTTTTAGCTGGAGCTTCTTTCTCCAGCACAGTTTGAGGAGCCTGCTCTTTTGGAACTTGGGAAGCTGCCTCTCTCAGGAGAGATGGAAGAAGATGATGACTGCAGAGAGCTACATCACTTTGCTAAAGAGCTATACAAAGTAGAGGTCCCATTCTATAATTCAGCTCTGAATTAGAACTGTGCAATCAAGGTCCTGTTACTTAACTTCTGGGCTTAGTTTTTTCATTTGTAAAGTGAAGATGGCAATACTCACCTTTTGGCATTTCATGAGAACTAAATGAGAGCACATACGTACAAGAGGTGTAGGGCCTAGCTAGTCAACAACAACAACAACAAAAATAACTACTACTTCTCTCTTCTCCTTTCCCTGGCTGAAGTGAAGACTTATGTCTTAGCCGAAGTCCAAGAGTCAGGTGGATGAGGCCAACCTATCTTTCTGATTCATACGCACAGCCAAGGAAGTCTCTTTCTTCATCACAAGCAGGCGCCTAAGAGGAACTGAGACTGGTTAGTGCTAACGACTCAGGTAAATTGATTAAATCTGCACACTCAATTAGCTAAGGCTCTGGTTTGTTTTAGCACAGGGGTACTTTTTCTAAGAACTTAAATAAAACTGTATGAATATTAAGCCAGAAAATCCCATGGCTGGGCTGAAGATTACCAAAGCAAATAGCAATTCTGATGATTGAACATCTTCAATGCCAGGAAAAGATCCTCTCTTTCAGCAGAAACAGCAAGTCCTCTCTCTTCCCTCCTTGTGGAGCAGGGAGTTGCCCTAGGAGGAGGGTCACAGAGTAAACTCTTCAAGAACAATGGGCTTGTAGCTCATGGGCCAACCATAAAGCAATTCAAGCTCATGTCTCCAGTTCCTGACTGAGGACTGATCCCCAGCATCCCGTGGGCATCTCTGGTGACCACTGGTGAGCGTTCCTTGTTTGCATCACACACAGGCCTGTCCACAGGCCTCAGAACTACACTCATGGAAGACAGCCTTTTTCTCTGATTGCCCATTTTGGCTGCTTAACTCCTTTAGAAATGACATGAGGAAAGAGTTTTATTAATATTATAATGTACAAGGTAATCCATGTGAGTTAATGAGAATCCACACAGCTTATTTTGATTCTAATTAGAATCTGAAAATAAATTCTCCACTGTGAAATTTGTGTCATTTAATCATCAAATAATGTATTCTGTCCACACTTCTCCCCATACTGTGCTATCTTTAATATAAATATCAATGTGGAATGGATTACTTGCTTTTAGTTTGATATCATGGACACTGATACATGCTTTGGGAAAGATTATAAAGAAGTTGCTTAAGCATCACAGATCTCCCACAGCCCCTGTCACATCATCCACATAGGCTCTGGGGAGACATAAACAGAGCACAAGGAAAATGGACCCCCAGCTCCCATCATCCTAAAGAGTTTTTGACATGTTTATGACTATGGCCTCTCTCTGACTCTCTCTCTCTTCCTCTCTCCACACAAAAAAGGCAAGACAGATCCCAAATAATTCCTTTTAGACACATCTATCAGAATCACAGGAATTGTAGGGTCAATTCTATCTGTGGGTTTTTTCCACTTCCTTTTCACACTGCAGGTGCCTTGGTATGTAATACAATATGTAGTGTATTAATTCCTTCCATTTTGCTCTAAAACACATTTCATTCATCTCATTTTGGATTTTATTTTATTTTATTTTTTAATATATTTTGTTGAGTATGCTATTACAGTTGTCCCATTTCTCCCCCATCATTCACCTCCACCCTGCACACCCCCTCCCACCCACATTCTCCCCTTTAGCTCATGTCCATGTGTCATAAGTTCTTTAGCTTCTACATTTCCCGCAGTATTCTTGCTCTCCTCCTGTCTATTTTCTACCCACCGTCTATGCCACTTGTTCTCTGTACCTTTTCCCCCCTCTCTCCTCCTCCCACTCCCCTGTTGCTAACCCTCCATGTGATCCCCATTTCTGTGGTTCTGCTCCTGTTCTACTTGTTTGCTTAGTTTGCTTTTGTTTTAGGTGTGGTTGTTAATATCTGTGAGTTTACTGTCTTTTTACTGTCCTATTTTTGATCTTCTTTTTTTTTAGATAAGTCCCTTTAACATTTCATAGAATAAGGGCTTGGTGATGATGAACTCCTTTAACTTGACCTTATCTGAGAAGCACTTTATCTGCCCTTCCATCCTAAATGATAGCTTTGCTGGATAGAGCAATCTTGGATGTAGGTCCTTGACTTTCATGACTTGGAATACTTCTTTCCAGCCCCTTCTTGCCTGCAAGGTCTCTTTTGAGAAATCAGCTGACAGTCTGATGGGAACTCCTTTGTAGGTGACTGTCCCCTTATCCCTTGCTGCTTCTTGAATTTTCTCCTTCATTTTAATCTTGGGTAATGTAATTATGATGTGCCTTGGTGTGTTCCTCCTTGGGTCCCACTTCTTTGGGACTCTGAGCTTCCTGGGCTTCTGGATGTCTATTTCCTTTGCCAGATTGAGGAAGTTCCCCTTTATTATTTTTTGAAATAAGTTTTCCACTTGTTGCTCTTCCTCTTCCCCTTCTAGTACCCCTATGATTCAGATGTTGGGACATTTAAAGGTGTCCTGGAGATTCCTAAGCCTCTCCTCACTTTTTTGAATTCTTGTTTCTTCATTCTTTTCTGTTTGGTTGTTTCTTTCTTCCTTCTGGTCCACTCCATTGATTTGAGTCCCAGTTTTCCTCCCATCACTATTGGTTCCCTGTGCGTTTTTCTTCATTTCACTTATTGTAGCCTTCATTTGTTCATCTAATTTGAGACCAAAATCAATCAATTCTGTGAGCATCCTGATCACCAGTGCTTTGAACTATTCACAGATGCACAGATAGGTTGGCTACCAGTGCTTTGAACTGTGTATCTGATAGGTTGGCTATCTCTTGGTCACTTAGATGAATTGGCTCTGGGGTTTTGATCTGTTCTCCTGTTTGAGCCATTTTTGGTCTTGTTTTTTTTTTTGTCTGGTGTGGCTGTTACATAGTGAGGAGCAGAGCCTTAGGTGTTCCTCAGGGTGGGGCATCCCAGTTGCTGGGTTGTGACGCTTATTCGGGGGCGGGGTCCAAGAGGGAACAATGGCTCTGCTCTCTCTCGGATTCCAGTCCCTTCCACCGCTTCCCCTTCACCTGGATTATCTGAGTGCGAATGTGGGACTGTCTGGTCAGCCAGCCACGTTGTGCGGCCTCACTGGGTCTGCCCATTGCCACCCTGTGCCCGGGGTCCACTAGCCACCACCTATGAGCCTGGGATCATCCAGCTGCTGCCTGTGCACCTGGGTCTACCAACCTCCACTTTTTCCTGCCATGACTCCGCCCCTCTTACTGGTCTGGATGAATGGTTGTCATACTTCCGTACAGTTCAATGTTCTATCAGTTCTGGTTGTTTTCTTGTTTCTAAATCTTTTTTGTCCTTAATTTTGGTTGTGTGAAGAGTCACCATGCATTCACCTATGCCTCCATCTTGCACCTTGGCCGGAAGTGTCGTTTTGGATTTTAAAGCTCAGTGTTTCTACATGGGCAAGCATTTTGAGTTTTTAAAACAGATTTCTTACAGGCTATTGTTTTTCTGTCCTCAATCAGAGCAAAATGAAATGTGGCTTTGTTGCCACACCCACTCCTGTTTTCCCTGTGCCCCTACCAAATTCAAAGCTTGTGCTCGGAAGTACATGACTGAGACTCCAAATCTAAACTAATAAAGACCTGGAAAGATGCCTAGTGCTGTGGTTGTTTATGTGCAGCCTTCATCCACACCCATGCCTCTCAGGTCAGGAGAGGGCACCTTTGCTGCAAATCTCCCTGTGGACTCCTTCCTCCTGAGCAGTACTTGGCCTGTGCCTACAAGTTGAGTGAATTAGGCTAAGCAACTTTTCTCTGCCTCAATTTTCTCATCTCTAAAGGGTAATATAATTGTACCTATCTTATAGGGTTATGGGAATTAAATGAAGAATCCTGGAACATGTCTAACATCAGCCAGACCCATGCCAGCATGCTCACATCCATCATTATCCCTCTAGGTTCCTTCTCCCATGAAACACAGTGATGCTTAAATCTGCATCTCTTGCCTACCATTGCTTCCCACTCTAGTCTTTCCTGGCCTCCAGCAGCCAACATAGCTACTCCTTCAGTTTCTTAACCTTATTTCCTACAGGTGCATGGGCCATTACTTGAACACTACTTCCCCCCTTCTTACCCATGAGGGGTCCGCTGGCCTTTAAGACATCCATAATTCAGCCAGATCTCAGCCCTTGATGGTTTCTTCCCCCTTCCCAGCTGATATTTCAGTCCTCCAGATGACATCCAGCAGCTCAGGAAGTCTCTCTGGGTGCCACTTCCTGCCCTTCACTCAACCTTCTTGCCCCTCTTGGTCCGGGACTCGATGCTACACATACCCTGTTGCCAGTCTGGGTGTTCTGTGTCTCTGCCCCAGCCTGCCTGGGGTGGTGGGGTGGGGTGGTGGCTTCTGTTCTGGTTTCACCTCTGGCTGCTGCTTGTAGCATACTCTTTGATCCTGGAAGGAGTCACCCTTGCTTCTTCTGCCAGCCCAGATGCCCAAATCCCAACTCAAACCCATAATCCCAGGACCCAACTTCTCCAGTGTGGGTGGGAGGGATAGACAACCAGAATGGACATTATTATTATTCATACTTTAGGGATAAGGTAATTTCTGCTCAAAGAGCCTGCGAGGTATTCCTTAGTTTCCCCAGATACTGGCAGAGCTGGTTCTCTCACCCTGGATACAATCTGAGCACTAAGTATTGTAAAGGTCACTCGCATGTCCCCAAATTTCTATTTGCTGTGCTAGTCATAGTATTAAATGTTGCTGACTTAGAAATAAGGCAGGGAAGTGACTTAATTACAACTTGTTAGACTAGGGAAAGATAGAGCCCAGGACCGTGCAGGAGGGAAGATAATTGATTAGGACTGAGTCAACTGTGAGGAAGAGTTAGAAGATGAGGTTTAAATTGATTCTTTTAAAAAATGTGGATATAACAGTATGTTTAGTATATTCACAAAGTTGAATAATCATCATCACTCTTTAGTCCCAGAACAATTTCATCACCCTAAAAAGAAATGCCTACCCATGAGCTGTCACTCTGTTCTGCATGGCCCTCAACCACTTATCTAGTTTTGTCTCTGTGTCTGCCTTTTCTGGACAGTTCATATAAATATAATCCTACAATATGTGGCTTTTTGTACCTGGCTTTCACTCAGCATAATGTTTTCAAGATTCATTCATGTCGTAGCACACATCAGTACTTCATTCCTTTTACCCAATTGTATGGATCTACCATGTTTTGTTTATCCATTATCCATTATTCATATGGATTGTTTATATTTTTTGACTATTATGAGTGATGCTTCTATAAACACTGGTGTTTTTGTGTGGATATATGTCTTCAAATCATCTGGGAGTGGAATTGCTGAGTCATATGATATCACTTTGAACTTTCTAGAAACTACTAAATTGTGTTGCACTTCTGCTGCACCATTTTATGTTCCCAGCAGCAATGTCTGTGTTTCAATATTTCCACATCCTTGACAGCACTTGCTATTGTCTAACTTTTTGATTACAGCCACCTTAGTGGGCATGAAATAGTATCTCATTATGATTTTAATTTGCATTTCCCTAAAGGCTAATGCTGTTTAGCATCTTTCATGTGGTTATTTGCTATTTTATGTCTTCATGAAAATGTCTATACAAATCCTTTGCTCATTTTTAAGTTGGGCTCTCTTTTTATGTTTGTGAGGGTTTTTTTTAATACATGTAATTCCCTTATCAGATATATGATTTGAAGTATTTTTCTCATTTTATGAGTTGTTTTTTCACTTTCTTGATGGGACCCTTTGAAGCTGAAAGTTTTAAATTTTTCTGATGTCCAATTTATCTACATTTTCTCTCGTTGCTTATGCTTTCAGTGTCATGTCTAAGAAACCATTGCCTAATGCAAGGTCACAGTGATTTATGCCTATGTTTTCTTCTAAGAGTTTTATAGTTTTAGCTATTAAATTTTGGTCGATGATTCATTTTAAGTTAAATTTCATATATGATATAAGGTAGTGATCCAACTTCATTCTTTTGTAGTCTCCTAAACCTCATCAAAAATCAATTGGCCATGGACATGTGGGTTTATTTCTGGACTCCCAATTCTATCCATTTATCTACAGGTCTGTCATTATGCCAATACCACAGGTTTTGATTACTGTAACTTATAAGTTTGAAATTGAGATGTGTGAGTCCTCCAACTTTGTTTTATTTCCAGATTGTTTTGGTAATTCTGAGTTCCTTGCATTTACACAAGAATTATAAATTAAATTTGTCAATTTCTGTAGAAAGGTAGTTGGAATTTTTATGGGGATTGCTTGAATCTGTAGGTCATTTTAGGGAGTATTGCTATCTTCTCAGTATTATTTTTTAATTCAAAAACAAGGGGTTCTTTCTAAATATTTAGATATTCTTAAATTTCTTTAAATGATATTTTGCAATTTTCAATGTATGTAGAAGCCTTGCACTTCTTTAGTTAAATGTATTCTTTTTGATACTATAGTAAATAAGATTGTTTTCTTTTTATTTTATTAAAAAATTTTATTGTTCAATTAAAGTTATCTCACATTTTTCCCTGTTGCTCTACTCTGCCCTGCCTAACGCTAATCCTCCCCCCTCTGCTCCCAAAGTCAGTCGCCACCCCACTGTCCATGCCCATGAGTCCTCTACACGTGTTCCTTGACTCGCCCCTTCCCCGTCTTTACCCCATTATTCCCCTCTGCCTTCCCCTCTGGTCACTGTCAGTTTGTTCTTTATTTCAATGTCTCTGGTTCTATTTTGCTCATTTGTTTGTTTTGTTGATTAGGTTCTATATATAGGTGAGATCACATGGTATTTGTCTTTCACCTCCTGATTTATTTCACTTAGCATGATACTCTCTAGTTCCATCCATGCTGTTGTGAAGGGCTGCGTAGTATTGCATTGTTTAAATATACCACAGTTTTTTGATCCATTCATTTACTGATGGGCACTTAGGCTGTTTCCAGTACTTGGCTATTGTAAATAACACTGCTATGAACATTAGGGTGTGGCAGACCCTTCTGCATGGCATGGGCCCAGCTCCCACTCGGAGATGCACAGGACCCACACCCACAGATAGGTTCTCTCATGGATAATCAGATTTGCAATATACCTAAGCTGTTTTGAGGTTTTTGCTGAAAATTCCCTCAACCTGCAAGTGCTAAGCCTTGTAGGGACCAGTATAACGGCTAAACAACTTCTGCCTTTTCATTTGCTAATATCCTTCTTCTGTGATGTGATGAGGGGCATTGGCTCCTTTTGTTGTAACTTGTGCATAGTGAGTGAGGACCATCTTGTAATGGAGGGATATAGAATAAAGGCCTATCATGGCGGAGGCCACGGCTTTTGCTCCGCTTGAGAGAAAAGCCATGCTGTTCTTTTTCCTCCACCGGACTTGGTAGTCCGTGTGTATGTTTTATTTCATCCATAATGACGCGGACACAGCTAGCTGTTGTCCGCATCAGCTGACACCCCGGAACAGGGACTCAGAGGCCATGAGCCATCGTCATTATGGACAACACATCAACTTGGTGGGAGTGTGTGCACATCAGCCCAGGTAAGGGCTGACCACCCTGAGTGCTTTTCGGGAATGTCGTAGGCTGTGTGGGATTCAGAGGAATAGGATTTTCTTCCTAGGTTGCTCTCTCTTTCGACTGCTTTGCAACTCTACCTTCTTTAGCAAGCAGAAGTTTTGCTCCCTCTCCCAAGCTTTTGCCGGGAGGTGACCTCAACCAAGGTCTAGCCTTGGGAGAAAGAGCAAAGATTTTCCCTTTAATCAGCTTTAAAAACATCAACTAGCTACAGGACAGTTTATAGGCATCTCAGCAAAAAGCCTCAAAACAGCTTAGGTATATTGCAAATCTGATTACCCACAAGAGAACCTATCTGTGGGTGTGGGTCCTGTGCATCTCCGAGTGGGAGCTGGGCCGACGCCACACAGAGGGTCAGCCACATTAGGGTACATAGGTTCTTTTGAATTGGTGTTTCACGATTCCTAGGGTATAATTCCAGCAGCAGAAACAGTGGATCAAAAGGCAGTTTTCTTAATTTCACTTTTGAATTGTTCATCACTAGTGTCTAGAAATACAGCTGATTTCTGTGTATTCATCTTATATCTTGCAACTTTGCCAAATGTATTTGTTAGTTTTAACAGTTTTTTTTCTGTGTGGATTCTTTAGGATTTTCTGTATATAAGATTATGTCATCAGTGAATAAAGATAGTTTTGCTTTTTCCTGTCCAATCTTGATGCTTGTTTTTTGTTCTCACTTACTTTCCCTATCTAGAGCCTGAAATACAATGTTGAATAGGAGGGACAAGAGTGGATGATCATGACTTTTTCCTAATCTTGGGGGAAGCATTCAGCATAGTCACTGTGATTATGATTTCATAATTATGTTAGTTATCAGTTTTATCAGATCGAGAAAGTTCTTTTATATTCTTCTTAATTGGATGATGTTTTTAATGTGAAAGCATGTTGGATTTTGAAAAATGCTTCTTTAGCATCTATTAAAATAATCATGTATTTTGTTGCCTTTTATTCTATTACTATGGTGCATCACACTTAATGATTTTTATATGTTGAAACAGCCTGCATTCCTAGGATAAATTCCTTTTGGTTAAGGTACATAATCATTTTATATGTTGCTAGATCAAATCTGCTAATATTTATTGGGGACTTCTGCATCTATATCCACTTAAAACAGTTTATTTCAAACTAATACCAACTTAAATTTCAATAGTATACAAAATTTGCTCCAATATAACTCCATTCTTTTCCCCACTACTTTTTATTATTGTCATACAAATCACATGCTTATGCCTTACAGCCTATTCATACATGTTTATAATTATTGCTTTAAGTAGTTGTCTTTTATATCAGATAGGAGAAAAAGTGTTATAAACAAAAATACATTCATAGTTTCATGTATATTTAGCTATATACTTTCATTTATCTTCACTAGTGATTTTTTTTTCCCCATTGGGTAGATTCAAGTTTCTTTCTAGTGTTCTTTCATTCTAGCTCAAAGAATTTCTTTGTCTAGTAACAAGTTCTCTGCTTTTGCTTTCAGGACTGTCTTAATTTATTATTTGTTTTAAAAGAATAGTTTTGCTGGATATTGAATTTTTTGTTGATAGTTTTCCTTTTCTTTTAGTACTTGAGTATATTATTCTATTGACTATTGGTCTCCATGTTTTCTGATGAGGAGTCAGCTCTTAAATTTTAAAATCACATGTTTATCATGAGCCACTTCTCTCTTGCTGCATTCAAGATTTTCTCTTTGTCTTTTTTTTACAATTGTTATAAAATATAAACAACATACAATTTATCATTTTAACAATTTTTAAGAGTATAGTTCTGTGGCATTAAGTAAATTCACACTGTTGTGCAGCAATCACCACCATCCATCTCCAGAACTTTTTCATCTTCCTAAACTGAAACTCTGTACCATTAACTAATAATTCACTATTTTCCCATTACCCCTGGAAATCCCATTCTACTTCTGTCTTTCTCCATAAATATGACTGTTTACATATACCTCATATATGTAATAATGGAATCATGCAACATTTATCATTTTGTGTATAGCTTATTTCCTTTAGCATAATGTCTTGAAGGTTCATCCATGCTACAATATGTGTCAGAATGTTATTACTTTTAATGCTAAAGTATTGTTCATTTTATGTGCACACCTCATTGTGTTTATCCATATATATGTCAATGGATATTTGGTTTGTTTCCATCCTGTGTTTATTGTTAATAGTGCTGATATGAACATTGATGTCCTTCCTTGGCTTTGAAAATTTGACTATGATTTGATCAGGTGAGGAACTCTTTGGATTTATCCTCTTTGGAGTTCATTAAATTTCTTTAATGTGTAGATTACTGTTTTTCCTCAATTTGGGAAGTTTTCAATTATTATTTATTCAAACATTGTTTCTGCCCCTTTTCTATCTTCTCCTGGGAACCTTGTCATACATATGTTGGTATATGCCAGCAGTTTTCATCCTTTCATCAGATGGTGCACAGAAACTAATGACTAAAATTCTGTTGCACACTAAAAATATATATTTTTGCTGATCTGACAAAAAATAGGTATGATTTAGTCATTCATACCAGATGCTATTGTTGTATTGGATGTTATCAATATTTTTATTTAACTATCTAAGGGAAAAGAGGTCAGTGCTCCTGACTAGTCAGGTTTTGCATATTTTAAAAATTCTTGTGGCACACCATTTAAAAATTGCTGGTATGTGCAATGGTATACTACAGGTCTCTGAGACTGTTCACTTTTTTTCATTGTTTTTTCTTTTTTCCCCCTCAGACTGGTAATCTCAATTGATCTGTCTTCAAGTTCACTGATTTTTTTTTCTTCTAGTTCAAACATAGCATTGAATGCAATGGTAGATTTTTAATTATTTTACTTTTTAACTGCAGAATTTCTAAATGGTTCATTTTTCAATAATTTCTTTCTCTTTATTGATATTCTATATTTGATGAGACAACATTCTCACCAATTTAATTGTTTAAACATAGTTTTCTCTGTTTTTAAAACATATTTATGGCAGCGGATTTAAAGTCTTTTTCTAGTAACTGTTGTTTTGGGTTTCCTAGGGGAAACTTTGTATTGACTGTTTTTTCTATTTTTTTTTTTTTACTTTTTTGTGGGTCATAGAGTCCTATTTCTTTTCCTGACTCATTTTTGTTATAGTTATTGCTGAAAAATAGCCATTTTAAATACTATCATGTGGTGACTCTGGAAATCAGATCCTTCTTCCTTCCCCAGGTTTTGTTGTTGTTGCTGTTGCTATTTGTTTGCCTGGTATTTTTTCTGGACTGATTCTGTAAAGTTTGTACTCTTTGTTATGTGTGGCTACTGAATTCTGCTTGGTTATCTTACCATTCACCTGATTGGAGAGAGGCTTCCTTAAGAACCTTGAACTAGTATGTCCCACAGCTTTTGCTGAGGAACTCTGTGTGCATGTTGAGTCATGCCTTCAGTGACATGGTGTTTACAACTATGTCTTAGCCTTTATTTCCTGCTCATGTAGAGCCACGAAGTCAGCTAGAAGTGACAGTTTAAGATCTTCTATGTTTAAGGGCAGGCACCCAGCCCTGAACATGTGCATTGCCTTTAGATTCCCAGAAATATGCTGGAACTTTTCAAAGTCTGTTACTGTCTCCCCATACCCAGTTTTGTTTTTAAACATCTTGTCAGCTACTTATTAGCCCCAACTGCTAACACTATCACAGGAAACTACAATATTAAACAAGTGCTGCTGATTGTTTCCAGTACTTGTTTAACATTATAGTTCATACAGGTGGAATTCTGAGTCAGATGAAATACAGTCAAGTCCTAAAAATGCCACTTTTCAGTGACTGACCAGACAGGTCAAACAGTAATAGTTCTCCAAGGATGGGGTTTAGGGGGAGCTCCAAATCCATTCTGCCTCCTTCGTGGATGCTGGGATGCTGGGTTTTTAGCCATGACAGTGAGGCTGTTGGTTTTCAAGATTACCATGGAGCTGATGAGAGGGGATGGGATTAGAGCATGTAAAAATGGTACAAATCTTGTTGTTCTTACCAAAATTCAGTTTTCTTTAATAAACTCTTCACAGATTATTGTAAGCCTCTACTGAATTTCCAGAATTCTGATAAAGTTGAATTTGACAGCTCTTACTAGTGTTCTCATTGCTTTTATGGAGGAATAGATTTACAGAAGCTTTCACTCTGCTGTCTTGAAAATAGAATCTTTCAATGCAAGTAGAAGTCAAGCATGTAGAGAAGGCAGCTGAAGAGAGTTCCGGGAACTGGGATAGCTGCATAGAGGCCAAAGCATAAGAGAATATGGTTCCATGAAGGGTAGCTTGTTGTGGTGAAAACAGGTTTCCCTTGGGAAAGAATTGGAAAGATGAGAATAGAATTTAAGCAGTGACTAAACTATAAGTGGCCTTATATGCAGATTATTTCCCTCTGGCTTTTAAAATTCAATATTTTATATCATATTGGGGAAAATTGTGGTTCTAAAATAATTACTCCCTTTGTTAGTCATATGTCTTCATTGCCTGACTGCTCCCCAGTTCTTGGGCTTTATTCACTACAGTCTTCCACCTGCTCTCTCTTTCCTCCTCCCCAAGGTCAAGGGAGCACCACATAGTCCTGGGCCACACAGCCCTGTGCCGACCACTAAAGGAATACAACACTTAGCCCTAGGCTCAGAATGCCATTTCTGCCTAAAACCAGTGCATGCTTTCTCAGGGTAAATGTAAACATGTTACATTAAGTATGTTGATGGAAGCAATGTGATTAAAAACAGAAAGATAAGAAGGTGCTCTCTAGTGCAGTAGGCAATGTGTCAATCTCATAATCTGAAAAATAGAAAGATAAGACCCTGGACAGGTGGCCATGTGGTCAGGTGGCCAGGTGGCTCAGTTGGTTAGTGCATTATCCCATAAACCAAAAGGTTGTGTGTTCAATCCTTGATCAGGGTGCATATGGGAGGCAACCAATCAATGTTTCTCTTTCATATTTCTCTCTCTCTCTTCTCCTTCCTCTCTCTTTCTCAAATCAATAAACAAACAAACAAACAAAAAACAAGGCCCCAGAAAGATAGGGAGTCATCAGACAGCGTTTTAGAACTGAAATGAGCTGGCTTCTCCTTTTATTTTTTCCCTGCTAGTTCTAAAAACCTTCTTAATTTGACAGCATGACACTCTCACTTACTTTGACACTCTCCACTCTCACTCTTCACCCTCCAACACCAAACAATCCAAACCTACAGATTTATTACAAACTGCATTTACTGGAGAAGTGTGAGCTTTGAAGAGAACGCTGTGTGGAGATCAAATCCAGCTAAGATCCAGCTCAAACCTGTCTCATCCACTACTGTGAGCACTTGCTGCTAACTTCCCTCTCTGGTGTTTCAGCTCCTGCTCTTGTCATCATATGGCCATGATGATCTTGGCCCCTTTTGACCTAGCACAGACTTTAGAAAAGTGATTTGGGATCAGAATGCTTTAAGCTCTTTGTCAAAACATTCCCATTTAAAGTCAAGACTCTCTCATTGTTCCTACAAGGATGATTTATGGCTTAACAAAGGTTTTTACTTATCATGAGCTACAGCACTGGACTCTATAGTTCTGTGCTGACAACCTAGAGGGGCAGGAGTGCTTATACTCATTGTGACTTTAGTACAGGTGAGGGACGGGCCAACTGCAGCAAATGGTAGAAAGGACAGAGAAGGGAAGTAACCATAGAACCTCTTCTCAGGAGAATACCATTTCTTAACCTCAATCAGACCAGGCATTTTAGAACTAGGTTCAGCCCTTAGAACTACATGGGAGCTGTGGTCTACTTTTATTTCTCCATGAACAAAAGCAGTATTTAAAAACAAAATTCTTACTGAAATTATTAACTATATGAAAGTAAGATTTTACAAGAAATGCTCATGAGCCCTGCTACTCTGAGCTGTCAGCACTGCTTTGCAGAGTGCCAAGAGCAACCCTGCATTTTATGTGGTGCATGGCGGGTGATGTGGAGGAGAGTTTTGAGGGGACTATGACCCAAGCCCAGGGAGATTGATTAGGACACTGCTGGCTGACCTGGGCTGTGAGCATAGGACAGAGAGGAAGGTGCAAAACTATTTGAGAGGTGTGCTTGACTGTTCATGATTTCTGTGATTGGGACCAAGTGGGAGAGGGGAGAACTAAAGATAGCCCCTGGGTTCTGTTTGAATGACTGGAAGTTTGTCGCACTCACTGAGACAATGAAGAAGGCTGAGGAGAAAGATGGTCTTTGTTTAGAATGTGTTGAAACTGGTATATCTGTGGTACCCAAGTAAGTGGGTTCCATAATGAGTAAAAGGGTTTTTGTATTGTTTTTACTGTTCTTTTGGAATAATCATAACAGCTAATTTTTGTAGAACTGTTTCTATAAGTCAGCCACCATTCTAAGTGCTTCGCACCTACAGCTCAGGTGGTCATCTCAAGAAGATATAGAATGTACTATCATGTTGAAAGGCTGAGAAGAAGTTGAAGATCTGAGTGCCAGTGGGTCATGCGTGGGGCAAAGTCAACAAGGAGGTAGAACATAGAAGCACAGAAAGAGGGGGTGGCAAGGACAACTCATCTGCTGATACTTAAGAAAGATGTCAGTGTACTTGCGCTTATGAAGACTTGCCTGATGGATGGCATGTCCATGTGAAAAGAGGACAATAAGTTGGGTGGGCTTGGGCAGAGGGACTGAGGACAGTAGTGAGGCGTGGGACAGCCTCTGAAGACAGAGGGACACATTGGGAAGGAGACCACGTGTTTGAGGCGTGGGGGTGGAAGACCGCAGAGAGAGCTGGCTGTTGAGTCCTCATCTACTCCCCACTTTCCTTACAAACAGAATCCTATTCTGTTTAGAGAGGCAATGCGACAGTGAAAACAGGCCTACCAGCCTTCCTTGTATCCACAGGTGGCCTGTGAATGGCCAATGAGATAAAAGCCAAAGTTCTCAAGGAGTGCTTTCAGGAAAGTGTTTTTTGTGTGTTTGTTTGTAATTATTTGTTTGTTTATGGGTACATTCAGCTGGCACATGCCCTTGACCCTTTGACCCTTTTCTTTCCTGGAATGCAGATGGAATGCTAGACGTTGAGCAGCCATGTTTGGACTGTAAGACAAATAAACCCGAGGACAAAAGCCATATGCTAACATGAGTGAATGAGGGGAGAGAAAGAGCTTGTTGTGAGCATTGTACATGTACACACAGCCCTTTAAAAATGGGGGCTGGGAGGGAAACCTCTATTTGATTAAGCCACAGATGTTAGGTTTTATCACATACAACCCAATACGATCTCAACTGATGCAGGAGGGAAAATAGATTGTGGGACTGCTCCAGGACTGAAGCTCTGCAGGACAGAGTACTAGGGGTACAGGGATGTAGGGTGCAGAGTTCTAAGGGTGAGAGAGTAGTTGTATAATCAGCTATGGGGTCTAGACTGGAGAGAGCATGAGGAGAAGCTCAGAGACAGCCAGAAAGCTGGGGGAGTGGTGGGTCAAGGACACAGAGGAGTCAGCACATTTAGTGGGTGAAGGCCCAGAAGCTGTGGGAGGACTGGAACTTGGACCCGTCCACCGGTTTCATGATAAATGGAGAACAGACACAGTTATTGAGAAGCTGTGGAAGCCAGAAACCACTCCCACCAGGGATCACAGTGTGTTACTTTCTCAGGGATGCCTAAGACGGTTCAGTTAAGATCCAAGCCCTCTCTTCTCTTCTTTCAAAACTTGGTGGGTTTGTAATAGCTTCATCTCAGCCTCAGAGGTTGTCATTTGGCCCTGTTCTTAGACTTTGGCTACCCTTCTTTTCCCCTCAAGATAATTCCCTTTGCAAAGGTATTAGTAGATACTTTTCAGAAACTGGTAAGGCTCTACCTGTCAGTAATATTTCCTGCAGGGCTGCAAATTTGAGCCAGTCTCTGCAATACATAACCTGGTTATAAATCATTATACCTGCTTCTCCAAAGAAAATGTCACTTCCAGGACTGATATCCACTTTTGGTTCTTCACAAAAATGACAAATGGCCCTATACTAAGACAGCCATTATATAAACCAAACCGATCTAGATGTGTAACTGAGGGAAAGGTTAGTGAGTGACCTGAACAGAGCACCCGCAACACTAGCCCCTACTCCTGGAGCCCCCAGGAGGCCTCTGTCTGTACTGCCCCTTCCCTGCAGGCCCCTTCTCCTTGTTGCTCCCAGGACATTATAAAGAGATATTGCAGACGATTATGTCCTGGCAGCAGCTCCCTGTGTTTGCTTCTGGCTGCAAGTCTCAATGGCAGACAAAGTATCTTCTGAAATCTCTCTTCAGACCCATTAGCTGGCAAGTAGTAAAGCTCCAAGCCATAAGACTGAATGATTTGTTACCCCAGAAACATTTAATTTTAATTCTTTAAGAAATTGCTCAGGGTGATTCTTGGAGAAAAAGAAAACAAAATTAAAAACTATAGTTGAATCTTTTCATTCAAAACCACTTGCTTTTAAAACCACTTACTATTTAAAATCAACTACATTTTTTCCAGAATGCTTGACTGATTACACACACCATTCTCTAGAAATATTGACGGATTCTCAGGCTGTGTTGGTTCCCCAAGCACACATAACACATAATCCTTGGCAAAATTACTAAAGGAATCATTTATATGGGCTGGAAGACGGCAGTTCTCCTGGAGAATTGCATTATTTCTTATCTCAACGACACTGCTGTCACTCTCAAAGTGGGCCTGCAGGAGGCTCCCTGCAAGGCTGCTCTGCCTGCTGCAGCTGCCTCCTGAGATGGGCCCTGCGTCAGGTGTGAGATGGAGAGCCAAAGCCTTGGTCACTCCCACCCCTCCAGGGAGTGCTTCTGCTCCACCCCAGAGGACACTGAAGCCGCTTTGGCTCCGCTGAGCAACAGAGAAATGGCTCAGAGTGTGGGTTCAGGACTGGGCCAGGCCTGGCCTTGACTAATTTAGTTAGTGCCTGTCTGAACCTGACATTCATCCACATCTAGAATATTACTACCTATCTCATATGATTCACAAAAGGGTGAAATCGGATCAAGCAGCTACAGAGCCGAGAACTTCATAAACAGTCCACAGAGGATCTTTGTCATTCTAGCCCCTGATGAAAATGTTTCCTGCAAGGCAAAGGCAGTCTTGGTCCTGATCCAAACTGGAAAGCCATATTCTTCCTAAAATGCACCCAAATCTTGGCCTGCTTGAAAAACTGTGATTCTCCAGTTATATATCTAAAGCAGGGGAAGGAAAGAGGGAGGAGGGGATCTCTATTAGATTCAGAATACAAACAGCAAAAACAAACTTCAACTAACTCTTCCTGCCTCCTGGTTGAATGTGCAGAAGACAGACATTCCCCGGAAGGGCCCAAACGCCTGATGACCACCCCCTCCACATCCCTACTCCAGGGGTGTATGTGAGAAACGTTTCCCAGAGAGGGTAGTGCTGGGAAGTTTGTATTTTAATTAAAGAAAGCATGGTGTTGAAGTTTGAGAAACACTAACTAATACATACATTGACAACATTTTACAGTGCATTGCTCTAGATTTTTATTTCTTTTTCACAAATATGTATTAAACATTTAATCAATCTTCTGAATACCCTCCAAACTTTAAAAGAAACACCTCCTATACTTTCTGAATTTCTTCTTGCCCTGGCCTACAGTGGAGCACTGGGCAGAATGCTATTTTTTTTTCAAAAGCATTCAACAAATATTTATTCAGCACCTACTAGATGCCAGTCACTGTTTTAGTGGTACACAGAAGAAAGCATCCATCTTTATGGAGTTTATATCTGGGTAAAACAAACACTCAGTAAACAATGAATAATGAAATTTAGATGGCACTAGTTGCCCTGAAGGGCACAAAGAGAAGTCACAGAGTGATTCCTGTAACGTGTGGGAGCTGCTATTTTAAATAAGGCCAATAGAGATGACCTGTCTTAGAAGGAGAGTCTGGATCATGATAATAAATGAGTGATGGGAAGATCCAAGGTAGAGAGAACAGCATCAAACACTTAGGGTGCTTTTGGTTTTAAGCAAAAATCTCTACTCAGAAAAAAGAAACCTTAAATAATAAGGAAATTCATCCTCTCACATAAGAAGTCCAGAAATACACCCTGAATCAGGGTTGTTTGACTCATCAGTTCAACAATATAAAGAAGTCTTTTCTCTCTACTTGGCCACGTCATCCCAAGCCTGCTATCCTGCAAGACTTTACAAGTGCTGCCAGCAGCTTTATCCAGGCCCATCTCTTCCCAGCTCCTAATAGTGAGGTTGCTCCCCTGCTGAATTCCCCTTCCTTCTCATTAGCCAAACTTGGTTTAGCTTGTCCATTCCTGAGCCGGTGCCTGACAACAGGAGTAGAAATACTGTTAATATTCTGGAATAGCCCCATAGAAATGGATGTTGGGGAATCTATGAACTCTCTGCTGTAGGCAGGAGCACACTTGGCAAGTTCAAGGAGTTGAAGGGGGCGCAGTGAGTGAGAGGACAGCACAGGGGGGGTGAATTTATAGGACAAATTACATAGAAACCTGTAGGAGAAGATATCCCAGGGTTTAGACAGTGGAGCCATAGATTCTACTTTTCATTTTAAGAAGTGGTTACTCAACACACTCCCCAAGCTGCATCAGGAGAGCAGCCTAGAGGCCAAGGGGAAGCTAGAGACCAGGATCAGATGCACATGTGACATTTCCCTGTTAGGTGCAAGAATAAGAGTGGATTAACATATACCGCAAATAGGGGGAACCTCCCAACTTCTCCAAAGAGTGTAGAACTACTGAGATAAAGAATGGTAATGTAATTTCTTAAGTTAGGTAACTTTTAGTTTCTAAGGTAACCATAAGGCCACAATGCAGAGTAACTTAACCTCCAGTTTAATGTCAGTCATGTCACCACAATTATTCTTCATGGTCAACTGGCCCAGGACATTGTTCCAGAGAAGGCCAAAAGTCAAACCAAAGAATGCTGGGAGATGATGGATGCACACAAGAGAGTGAACCAAAATGCCCTCAGTTTGGAGCAAGAAAAAATGATAAAACATAAAGCTACCTGAAACACCAGTGACTCCCTCTGCTCCAAATCAATGAGAATATGAGTATCCATTCCATTATACCATGCTGACATAGTCCTTCTGTGTCCTAAATGTGCATCATTATGTTATAGTGGTTACAAGCACTTCAGAAACACACAGGGTGATTGTCCAAAATCCGGGTTCCTGGGCTGGATCCCAGACCTAGAGAATTTGGATATTCACGGGGGGGGCCCAGGGACCCAACTTAACAAGCTTCCCAGGTGATCCCCATGGTCAGTCAGGCATGGAAGTCCTTGCAATATGAGGGCCATTTCAGAGGAGGTGCAGCCAAGAAGAGGTCTAGGGGTGCACTTGGGGCCCAAGCTAGCCCAGTCAGAGCCTTGCTCTGGGCACTTGTGTCTGGTACTCACAGAAGACCATCCTGCTGCCCAGGCCCAGAACTGATAGGATATGGCGCTCTCTTTGGCCTTGACCCTGCAGTGTGCAAGGCCCCATCAGAGAGAACAAGATCGTGAAGAGAGGACAGAAAGGACAAAGATTCAAACCAGAGTCCATGTGTCCTCGGCTACACCTCTGCCCTCTAGTGTGTGAGCCAGTACCCCATTTGTGCTTAAGCAAATTTGAATGAGTCTCTAGCCCTTGCAATAGAAGAGGACCCAATGATTTCACGGAGCTGGTATGATTCTGATTTTACAGATGAAGACACTGAAGTTCAGAGAGGTGACACTGATACAGTCAGAGCTGAGACTGGGACTGGGTCTCCGCCCACAGCCCCTGCTCTCAACCCCATGGTGTTCTGACTCTCTGGCGACAACTCCCAGTGTTTCCTTCTGTCCCACCAAGTCACATCAGTTCTGCAGGAAAATTTCCCTATCCTGCAGAACTGGTGAATGAAAGGATCTGAGGCACATTGGAGGGGAGAGGAGGGATGAGGATAGGGAACAGTTGTGGGAAAGAAGATTCTGCTGGCACCCAGGATCTCGAATGACATGCATTACAAGAGGAGGCTAGACAGGCCTGGTTCTTTCAAAGTGCCTGCTGAGTCTTTCTCTAAGTGTGCACTGGGGCTTCTATGGACTTGAGAAAGGTGTTGAAGTGCCACGTTGGCCCCAGTCTTGATTGTTTCCAGGTGTGGTGAACACCATTACCCAAGGATGGATGACAAGGCTCAGCTGTCTGAAATGGTCACTTACGCATCATACCCTGGGAACATGAAGTAAAGAAATGAAACAAAAAGAAGCTTGGGTTTGGACCTAAGAGCCCATGAAAAGGAGGCAAACAGATTGAGGTTGTTTTCATTTTCTCAAAAATAAAAAAAAGTCATCAGTTGTGTTTAAATTGACATTCAAAGGCAGTCACAAATCAATCCACCAGCAGCTATAAAAATCCATGTTGATCCACTCCAGAAAAATTGAAGGAGAATAAAGTCAGAGAAGAAATGATTGGCTTGCTCTCTAAGCAAGCTGATTGCCCTGTCATTTAACAGCCACAGATATTCTACCATTGAGCATTGCAAAGGTCAAATTGGATAAAACATATTCAGATACATACAGATCATTTTGTATTCAAAATACCTTCAGAAGAAACGTTGCTCTCTCCCCTGTGGCTGACGCATTGTATAGAAATGCAATGGGCCTGGATATGCAGGTGTACTTGGCGTGCATGCTGAGTGGAGGGAAATTTGCTGCGTGTTTATGCCATCCTCCCTTCCTGGCGATGTGTAGAGAATCCAGGGAAATCTGCACAAGGCTGCTTAAGCAGACAGCAAAGATGGTCTCAGGCACAAAGGGAAGTTATTTGTCTCTTTTGTAGTTTTCTCACCACTTCCCTCCCAGCATTCTTTAATCTTTGCCATCATAATGACTCAGGAGCTCATGGCTCTCTCTCACGTTTGCTTAAAATTTCCTGAAACTTTAACTCTTCCCTGACTTCCACCACCCCAGATACGATGGTTAATGTGACAGGCAGGTTTTGGGAGCTGGTGCAGAAGGCTGCTCTGCTCCTACATTAGGGCCCAAGTTGCTCATCCTCTTTGTGCTTCAGTTTCCCAATGGGCTAATGTTGGTTAATAAAATTATTTAGGTTTCAGGTGTACAGTTCTAGAATACATCATCTCTATGTTCTAGTGTGTGTTCGCCACCCAAATCAAGTCTCCTTTCATCACCATTTATCCTCCTGTACCCTCTTCAATCTTTCCCTACCCCTCCTCTTCTCTCTGGTAATCACCATACTATTGTCTGTGCCTATGAGGGTTTTTTTTTTTTTTTTTTAATTTTGCTTAATCCCTTCATCTTTTTCATCCAGACTTCCAACTCCCCTCCCTTCTGACAGCTGTTAGTCTGTTCTCTGTATCTGTTCCTATTTTGTTTGTTAGTTTATTTTGTTCATTAGATTCCACATATAAGAAAAATCAGATGGTATTTATCTATCTCTGGCTTACTTCATTTATGTAATACTCTACAGGTCCATCCATGCTGTTGTGAAAGGTAAAATTTCCTTCTTTTATTCACAGCTGAGTAGTATTCCATTGTGTAAATGTAACCACAGCTTTTTTATCCACTCTTCTACTGATGGGCACTTGGGCTGCTTCTAAATCTTGGCTATTGTAAATAATGCTGCAATGAACCTAGGGGTGCAATATTCTTTAAAATTAGTTTTGTGTTTCTTCGGATATATTCACAGAAGTGGAATTGCTGGGTCATAAGACAGTTACATTTTTTTTTTGAAGTAGCTCCATACTACTTTCCACCGTGGGTAAACCAGTCTGCATTCCCATCAACAGTGCATGAGGGTTCCCCTTTCTCCACATCCTCACCAGCACTTGTTGTTTGTTGATTTATTCATGATAGCCTTTCTGACAGGTGTGAGTATAGTTAATTGCTAATGAAAATCCTTGTCGCTGCTAGCTCCTGGTTTCCCTGTTTCTCTGGATATGAGAGAATAGGAGTTCTTTCCAGGTGTATCCAACAATTCCTACAATTTCACCACCAAGAGAAAGGTTTTTATATGGCAAGTGAAGATTTGCTATTTGACATGCTTCTGGCCCCTTTGCTTTAATGTTTGTACTCAGAATTGGAAATTTGGCCTGTTTGAGGAATGGATCAATCAAACCTTCTGCACCATTACAAAATTCATAATTTCCCAGTGTCATGGTGTTGTAGCTCAGGGTGTTCTTGAAGTGCACCACCTCGCTCCCTTGTATAGGGTGAACAAGAGGACATGGAGCAGCAGCACATGGGGTAGAGCCTGGCCACGCTGCCCACTCAGCAGCTGGCATTCACACATCTGCTTGAGACCTCACTGGTCTGCCCCAGCCAGCTGTGTACACCATTGGTGTGCAGGAAGGTGAGCTTCCAGGTGCGGCCCCAGCCACAGCAGTGCACCTGTGAGAGGAGCAGTGGCACCAGCGCCCATGCGGCTCTGGGACACTCGGTTGCAGCCAGTGGAGAGGGCGCGAGTACAAGTGAGGGTGAGAGTCCAAGATGAAGCCTTTACACAGTGCTTGAGGCATGGAAAACATTAAGTAGAGGTAGGTGATAACATTACCATTATTTTCTTTCTCAAAAGCAATTTTCATATTTCCCATTTTGGCTTCAAAAACTTATCATCATTGCAAGGCCTCATTCAGAAGTATGGCATGCCAAGCTTTATCACAGTCTCTGGATGTTCCCAACCAAATTTCTCACTACTGTCCTACAAGCTAATTTACATCCAGAGATCTGCCAATGTCTATGTGCCTTCATTCAACATTTGTAGAAATACCATTATGTGCCAGGTGCTGTGCCAGATGAGGTGAAATAAATGAGCTTATATCCTCAGAGATAACAGCTCTCCCACCCTGCTTGCTTTATCGCAAGTCACCAGTGGTGTCTCTTTTCCTTTCTCATTTTGTTTGATTGATACAATGGTATGGAGCTGCCACCATCCATGGTGGAAAGAGGTGAGCGTTGATTGTAACACTAATAATGGTGAAAATACAATGAATGCACAGAAGAAGTGTAGGGATATAGTTTAGTAGGTGTGTCATTCCATGTTTACATCTGTTCTTCTCTCACGATGGTTGAAGAATGCAACATGGGAGTTCTGGTGTTGAAGCCTAATTTGTGACTTAACTGAGGTTTATGAACAAGCAACAGTCAACTGAACATCTAGGGTGGTCTCGGATCTTGTCAGTGATCTTGGGGCAGGACAGTGGTAGCAGGCCTGTAGCACCTTCCTCTGTGTTGCAGAGCACACAGCAGTCGTGACTCAGTCCTACGTCTGCCTTGGGATATGCATCTGAGCCCATGGGTGCTGAACAGTGTCCAGTTGATCATGAGAGCCCCAGTGCCTATTAAACTAAATGTGTGAAGGAAAAGAGGTAGACCATGCCCGTACCTTTTAAGAAATCTTTTGGCTTATAAGAAAAGACAAAGGAAACATCACTTCCCCAAAAAAAGATTCCATGAGAAAATAGAATTGCCAGTGTTTATTTCTTATATCTGTTCAAGTGTAGATGGAATATGGGATTTCCACTCATGCAAGCAGGTGACACAAAGTAACTTCTACCCCCGTGCCTCTAAGGTGGAATATGTACACACACCATACAATGCGAATGCTTGGTGAGGGAAGGAAATATCAGAACTTATGTTTAATTTAATGTTAGTTTTAAATTTTATATTTTATGTATGCTTTATAATGCATGTAATACATTAGCACAATGATACATGTAAATATGTAGACTATATATGAATATATTGAAAATGTTTAAAATTTGTTGTAGAGAGGAGTACAATAGAAATGTTTGGAAAGTGTTGATCTGACTACTTCTATATAGCCTCTGAGTTGTATATAATTTCTGAGTAAGTATTAGTAAATATTTAAGTACATATACAATGTCAGCTGTGATTTGCTAATAGTTCTTCCCAGTCTCAGGGTAGTTTTCTTTTCTTAAGATGGGTAAGCATAAACTTCAAAGATGAACAAGTAGGTGGTTTGGTTGAGGGATGGAAAGGCAGACAGTGCTTGCTCATACTTTAAGGGGGAGGGGGTCCTTGCATGGGTGTCAGGCACTCTGAGAACCCCCTAAAGCTGCAGCAATGCACCCCTAAAACGTTGAGGTTAAAAATTGGGGGAAATTTTTAGAGAAATTTTATGACATAATGCAATCCAAGATGCTTAAAAACATTTTATTCTCCAAATCATTTTATTGATTATAATGGTTCATGTGACAAGATTACACCATGGGAAGGCAATTGAAAAAGACCCCCTACTGTAGATTTTTATATGGGGAAGATGAGAAAGGAGTGAGGCAGTAGATGTAACGTGAAAATAATTATAGAACTGTTTTTTCTCTTTGCCATAAATGCAATTCAATCCTAAACCAGAGGTGGTAATGATTAATGCTAATAAACATTTCTTTAGCCTTTAGATATTTACTGATATTGTTTACCTTTGAAAACCTTGTCAGAAGGTGATGGGCTTCAATGTGTTTATTTACCCAGTGTGAGAAATAAAGTCTTTAACAGTTTCTCACTCAATATACACTGTTGAAAAATATGTGTTCCATTGAATGTCTGCCCTCCCCTGAGCTCAAGGAGCACTTGAACATGCAACGCCTATAGTATAGGTGTTAACTTTATTCCCTAACACCAGTGTGGGTCAAGGGGCTAGGAAATCTTCTACTCTGTCCCGAGTGTCTTGTCTTCTTCCCTGTTAAAAATTTCTGCAGAAAAAAATGAAAGAAAGAAAGAAAGAAAGAAAGAAAGAAAGAAAGAAAGCTAGCTCACATACCATGATAAAACCACCATGATGATGAACAGTGGCCTTAATTGGCATTAAAGGTTATTTATGTTGGGATGACTATGTTAAAAACTCTAATTGATTGGACATACTTGAGTAATAGAATCCATGGAGTCCCATTAGTATTGCATTGACATATTAGCTTATCTTTGTACTCGATGGTTAAAGGATATGGATGAGTGTCTTGCACTGTAGCACATCCAGGGTAAGATTTCTGACCTTAGATTTATGTTATCTAAAGCAACAAACCCAGCTGCCTAATGCATGATCTGAATTATGGATTTTCCACTTAGCCAGACAACGTGAATCTGCTGCTACAATTACAGCCCCTTTGAGCACCTGCAGCATTCTAATTCACTTGTTTACTCTATACTCCAGCTTTTCCTTGGAGTTCACAAAGCAGTGCCCAGTCCCTCACCCCTGGAAGGTACTGCACCTCGTCTCTTGGCAGAGTTGTCACCAGACAGATGCCAGCGATACTCTCAGGAGTGCCTACCCTGCTATTCTTTTCATTGCTGCCTTTCTCTCTTCAAAGGAGACTTTCTTTCATCAGAACTTTCCAATCTAAAAAATAATGAACTCAATTCTCCCTCTCTGTTCAGGGAAAGCACATTCCCAGAGCAGAGCAGAGAGGAGCTTTTGAAATTTAGTGAGTATTGGCTGAGGCCTGTATTGCACTGGGCACTTGGGGTGAGAGAGTGTTTGTGTTCTGTGCCATCGTCAGTGTGTCTGGTCCAGGATTCTTTCCCAAACGCACCCTCCAGCTGCTTAGCTCTGGTCCTGTAATTTTGAAATAGTCGGTGTTCTACATCTAGGTTCTGCCTCTCTGTCTCCTTTTCCCTTCCTTTCTTTCCTTTTAGAGAAAATATGATCATATTATATGTGCTGTTTTATGACCTGCTTTTCAAAAATGTGAAATACTTTGATTGCCATGGTGCTACCTCTTTAGTTTGAAAGTTTATACATTACCTAAGCATGCAAAGTTAAGTCTTCAAAGAGTATTTCTAGATTATTTTCAATACAGATGTAAGCACAAACATTAAAATATAAATACATACTTAAAAATCAAAATAAAAATTTAATATACATTGTTTTCTGGAAATTATTTTTATTTAGCACATTATGAATGTATTCCACATCAACAAATTATGTCTACATCATTGTAAATGTGTGTAGATCAGAAGTAACAGCATTTATTTAATGCATTATTGTTAGATATTAGAATATTTCCTGTATTTTACCATCAAAAACTATTATAAGATGAGCATTCTTTTAGCTGAATCCTCCCTCATTTCAGAAAATTTTGAACACATACAAAGCAAAGACAATAGTATAATGAAACCCACTCAACTAAAAATCTCTATCACTTAACTTCAAAATTATCAATATTTTGTAAATCTCCTTTCATTTATCTCCCCTCCCCAACACACACACTCATATATTTACATACACAGCTTTTTTTTCTAGAATATTTTAAAACAAACCTGACACTTTCTATATTCTTTCTATAGGAGAGGAAAACCACAAGAAAGGCCACCACATAAGACCTGTGTCCTCTCCTCTGCCTCACTCCAGCCTCTCTGAGGGCACTTGGATTGGGGTGGGGGAGGCCATGCCCTATCTCCCTACTTTTCCTGTGAAGTTAGAGTGTCAGGCTTGTGGTACATCTATCTTATAAGGTAACAGTAGCATGAATTGTAATCAGAAAGATATATGTTCTGCTCTTGCTTTTCTCAGTCACTGGCTTTCTGAACCTAATCAAATTACTTAGCCTTTCTGAGCCCTAGAGTTGGAATAACAATACTATCTAGTCCATAAGGCTGTCTTGGGAGGTGAATGAGATCATGAATGTAGGCAAAGCACCAAAACACTGTGCCTGGCACAGAGGGGAAAGCACACGGTCCATGTTGATCTCCTGCCTTTAGGAAAACAGGTCAAGCAGAGACTTCAGGCACTTGAGTCCAGCAGCCAAACTTTGACCTTCAGGAAGGTTGTTCTGCAGCACTAGTATGTGTCCTGACTTGTCACTAGGCCTGAAAGTAACTCTATTGCCTATCTCTATCACAGAACCATAACAGTCAGTTGTAACTTTGACATAATCAATCCAAGACAAGGGGGAAAGTTAGCTATAAATTGCTCCAAATGTACATTGTTTAACCAAACTATAGGTGGTGATGCTGAGTTCTCCGTGACTTGCATTTCCTTGGTGGAGCACCATAACAGGTTTCTAATTCTTGCTCAGGGACCTAGGACTCCAGGCAAGTCATGTCACATTTCTGGACCTACTGTCTTCACCTGTGCAAGGAAGGCATTGGATTCCACTATTCTAGTGAAAAAGACACAGTTAGATCAGAACACCCCGACTTCCAGGTTGACTTGAACCTGACTGTGATCATATATCACACCTTCGTCAGCATTTGGTGTTGTGTGATTGAAAGAGCACAGCCTTTATAGTTAGCCGACCTGTATTATTCAAGGCTCATTATTCATTATTCACTAAGTCCATGACTTAGAGAAAGTCTCACTCTCACTAAGTTTCTGTTTCCTCAACTGGAACTTAGATGTAATAATGCCTACATCACAGGGTTATTCATTTATTTATTTGTTCAATCATTTCATTCATTCTTCAAATCCTATTGACTGCCTACAATAGACTGCCCTAGTTGCTGAGAATACTGCAATGAACAGAACAACCAAAATCCCTGCCTGCACTTAAATGGGGACACATATATCAGATTTAACATCACTTATTTATCTTATGCTTCATTGTTAGATATTTAGAGTATTTCCTATTTTTATGGTCATAAAAATTATAGAGTGTAGTTAGTGGTAGAGGAGAGGAGTGAAACAAAAATAAATGGTAAAATGAGTAGTAATTTAAGTGGATATGAATGCTAAAGAAAAAATAAAGTGGGAGATGATGATAGGGAGTATTGGAGGAGCAGTGAGACAGGGGACAGCGCTGCAGCTTTAGAGAGGCAGTGATCTCTGAAAAGATGACACCTGACTGAAATCCTGAAAGAAATAAAGGAATGAGCCATAAAGATGTGAGGAGGAAGAGCTCTGGGCCATGGAGACGGGAAGTGCAAAGGTTTGCTGTAATGGGAAGGAGAGAAATCAAGTGTTAGTGGAGGGAGAGCAAAGTTCAGAGAGCATTTTCAGTGTAGTTTCTTTCCTTTGATAGAGAAGGGGAAAAGGATTTTTATTCTTGTTTTTTAATTGTTATTAAATTTACTAGGTACCAGTGGTTAGTAACATTATATAAATTTCAGGCATACAACTTATAAGACAACATCTGTATACTCTGTTGTCTGCCCACCACATGAAGTCTAGTCTCCTCCCATTACCATATGTTTGACCTCCTTTACCCTCTCTGTCCTCCCCTCAACCCTTTCTCCTCTGGTAACTGTCATTCAGTTGTCTGTGTATGTGAATTTATTTTTTATATGCTTGTTTTATTTGCTCATTTGTTGATTTGTGTTTTATATCTCACATATGAGTGAAATTATGTGGTTCTTGTCCTTTTCCATCTGGCTTATTCCACTTAGCATGATACTGTCCAGATCCACCCATGTTGTCGCAAATGGCTATATTTCATATTTTTTGGCTGAGTAGTATTCCATTGTACATATATACCACATCTTCTTTATCCAATCATCCTCTGGGGGATAGTTAGATTGTTCTATGTCTTGGTTACTGTGACAAATGTTACAATGAACATAGAGGTACATCTAGCTTTATGAATAAGTGTTTTCAGATTTGGGGGGTAGTTACCCAGAAATAAAAGAGTAGAAAAGCATGCTTTGACAATACAGAAAAGAGCCAGGGGTGTTAATTGTATAAAGGAATTCTTAGGGTCTAGAGAAATAGAGGAGTGGGCTTGACCAGAGGGGCAGGAGGGAGACAGAGAACATGGACGCAGGTGCAGGAGGATGGCGCATAAGCAAGTTCCCTTCCCTCTGCTTCTATTACCTCAGTGAAATCAGAAGCAAGTGAATTATTGACAGTAAGGCTAGGGCAAAAGGTGATGGAGCTTAAAGAGAATGAATAGGTGAGATAGTTGTCATGGTAGGTTAGTTGTAAGACCATGTGAGATGTTCTTCAGTTCTGGACAAGTGCTTGATGCTGTTTATTCTTAACTGTAAATGTGGGAAGGCAATACCATTTTTCACTGTGTCTTATGTGTCCCCAGTATAAAGGGTATTATTATTTTCTATTGGTTGAATGCACACACTTAGTAATATGTGTAGTCCTATTGACATCCTCCCAGACTTCCCATTTTAATCCTCAGGTCTATGAGATGTTGAGACACTGCTTTATAATGTGTACTTTAATGTAGTTTTGACGACTAAAGATGAGAAACTGTTACAGAGCAAACAGAAGGTTCTCGAGACTGGCAAAACACTTCCAAAGTCTCACTTTCTCGAACCTGAGGGGTCAGTCTTCCACGGGCAATTAAGATCCCGGACGAGCCCCCAAAACTGTTACTGAGCAACAGAAAGGGTCCATTATTGTCCGCCGCCTTATGGAAAGATGTCTCTCAAAGCCAGAGATTTGTGAAAAGGAACGGAAATGTTTATTAATGTTA